>ML784151.1:306677-334110 GCA_009831015.1 Picea engelmannii | reverse complement strand
CATAATTAGAAAATTATCTATTTACTTTATTATTTAAATAATCCCCCTTGACTTTGTCACTTTACTTTATTATTTAAATAATCCTCTTTGATTTTGTCACTTCACTTTATTATTTAAATAATCCTCTTTGACTTTGTCACTTCAATTTATTATTTAAATAATCCTCTTTGACTTTGTCACTTCACTTTATTATTTAAATGATTTATTCTTTGCAAGAACTTTGACTTATTTGACCTTTTGGGGTTTCAAGCCAATCATATGAGGGTACTTCAACTTCGTAAGGCCATAACTCTCAAATCGTGAGGAGTTATGTGACGTTCCACATACCACCGGAAATGTCATGACATGTACTATCCATATAGAATAGTCTTACCTACAAATATATCAAAACACATACAATTATACATCAAACAAACTTGGGTCCATTACCCAAACCTTTTTGCTACCAGAACTCTCTACCGAACTTTCTTCAAGGGTTGACATCAATGACAACCAACCCAATTAATCAACGCCAGATTGGATACCCAGGCATAGTATCTTTCCTGAAAGATAATATTAGCATCTAATAAATTATTCATCTTTTGATACATCAGAGGTTCCAGATATGGGTGGTACTTCCTAATCTTTTGTTGAAAGGGTTTTACTCCAAACTTTAATGTGATTGTGTGTTGGATAATGTGAGTATCATAAGTTTTCAATCCTCGGTAGGACCAAGAAAATACATATTGATATTCTTTAAAAAGTTTGAGATAATATTTCTTATCTTCTTTGGACACTGTCTTACCCAAATTGACATTCTTGGGGCTCTTAGAGGTTCCTAGGTTTATAGTTTTGTATATGGGACATGAGCTCCCTGTTTTTGTATTCTTTGTCCCTCTAAATATTTCCCTTAGGTCGAAAAGATTCTCCAGATTTGCCACCCCTTTTGGTACCATGTGAAACTTTGGTTTGTCATCAGAGTGATATGTTCCCTTCCTTTATTCATAGAGATTTGATTCTATGAGTAGTTCTTGGAATATTTCATCATCAATGGTAAAATCCTTAAAACTCTTCTGATTAGTCAGAAAATATACAATTTGTTCATCCCCTTCAAATACTTTCTAGTTAGAAATGTTTTTAGGTATCGACCATTTGTAGATAAGTTTTACCGCAAACCTTGAGGCTTGATATTCTTCTAAAGGAGATAATCTTGAGGCCGTAGTGGCTAGCATCAACAAGGGTATTTTGCATCCTGGGAACATCAGTAATGTTGAAGGCCTCAAAATTGTCTATTAGTTTGTGCACCTCTTGCTGGTAATTTCTTAAGTGAGGTGAATTGCAATGGATAGTATTCTTTACATGCATAACGATAATTTTGGAGTCTCCAAAAACTTTCAATTCCTCAATGTTTAAGTCAATGGCTTTATTTAGTCCCTAGACTAGAGATTCATGTTCAATAGTGTTATTAGTGCACTTGAATTCTAATCTGTAGGATAATAAGTTTAATTTCCCCTTTGGGCCAATGAGGATTCATCCTTCTCCCAACCCTTCTTGTGATTTAGAACCATCAAAGTACAACGTCCAAATTTGTGGGGGGGAATTTCTATCTTCTTCATTTCTAGCTATTTTTTCACTTTCAACCTCCTTATCTTCTTCTTCTGATGGAGAGTCCTGATAGGGGATGCTTTCCCCTATGGTCGCAAGTAATTCTATTTGGAATATCATTTCATATTTTTGTGTGGGAGGTATGTCAAATACGTGAGGGGAAAAATTAATGAAATAAAAATCATAAGAGTAGTTTCCTAACACATAGAACTTTGTCGATCAGGGTTCATTTTGAGATATCTTTCTCTATCAATCATGATCATGATTGTATATCATTTTAATGGAAACCAAAGTAGATCCCATTCAGTACTAAAGTATCCATTTAATTTATCGGACCAGTCTCGGCTAAGTAGAATTCCATAGGCCTTCGGGATTTCTACTATGATTATGTCAATTTCTTGCACAAATTTAGGGTGTGTATAAATTCTAATCATGACATCTTTAAGTTCCCCAACGACCTTTACATGATTCCTCTATTTTTATAACAGGTTTATCACTTTTCAGTGGCATTGCATTTAATTTCTTGCATATTAATAATGGCATGACATTTGAAGATGCCCCTAAATCGACTAGGAAATTATGTAGATTTCTGTTAAAAACCTCAAACGTCAAAAGGAAAGGAGGAACAAAAGGCCTTCCTCTTTTGTCTAAAGAAAAATAATTCACACTTGGCTTCTTTGTTAAATTTGTAGGAGATGGGACCTCACTTTGATCAATTCTTGTTATAGGGGTATCTACTAAATTTAAGGCCTGTAACATAAAATCCTTTTGTTGAGGGATCCTACATATGTCCATGATAGACACATTGGCCTTCATCACTTTTAAGTCTTCTACCACATTGTAGTCTAACTTAGGAGCCTCCCATGTGTGTGTGTTTGTGGGATTGTTTTGAGAAGAAAATAGGAGTTTGGGGTGATCAACCACTTGATTTCCTCAAGACAATTGAGTAGTGGTGGGATTAATTTGGACAGGTTGACTTTTACTTCACATTTGTATATCCAAAATTTAAGCCGAGGGTCCCTGCACCTCAGCGACATCATTGAAAGGTATCGGGTGATCGAAATCCCATGTCAACATGGAAGTCTCTTTAGGTGGTTCTTGACTTTATTAATCGGTAACACCTATTTCCGAGCCACTGGGTTATTCGATTAGAGAGCATTCATCTAGGAATTTATTATCCATTAGATTCATATCATGCAACCATTGGGGATAGTTCCTTTCTGAATAGTTTTCTTCATGGTACATGCAGAAAGAGTTAGATGCTACATTCCCTAAGTTGACGTTTAGGTTAGTTGGTCGGGGGGGGGGAGGAGGGTTCTATAGCTTTGAAGGGTGGATTTATTTTAAAAAATGGTTTATAAGGTATTTGATTTCGTTTTCCTTCCCTATCACTCCTTTTCATATCTACAATCTCGTTGGAGAGTTTTTTTATCATCCGCTGTAGGTTTTCTAGATCCCCTCCCTCTTTCTCAAGACCTTGTTCTGTTTGTTTTCCTGGGGGTATTTTTAAAAAAAATCCTCTCTTATGTATAGGTTGGGTTTCCTTTTTAATTAGTGATATTTTAACTTCTTTTCATCCTTTCATTTGGAATGCAATCTTTTTAGCTTCTTCGAAATTTTCAGCTAAAGTATGTTTGGCAACCCTTTTTACAAACATAGAAATAGAAGTTGGGAGAGAATTAGTGTATACTTTGATTTGCAACTCCTTGGTAGGTTTATCCTTAGGTTGGAATTTGTTCAAAATTGTTTTGAACCTTTGGTTGAAATCATTAACCTTTTCTTTTGGACTCATAGTGGCGGCGAAATTTCATCCATTAAAGGTCTTGTAGTAGTTTCTTCGGAAATGTTTTCCAAAAAATCATCTTGAAACTTTGTCCAACTAGTTAAGGAACCAAATGGAAGGTTGAAATACCAAGTCAAGGATGAATTTTTAAAGGTGTAAGGGAAAATTATGCACACTACATCTTTTTGTAGAACATTCATCAACCTTATAGCTTGTATTAACTTCTTAATATGGTCCTCAGGCAATCCGAATGTTTCGGGCTCAAATTTAGGAAGAAATTTTTTTAGATGTATGGGTAGGTTATGCACTCGTCCTGGGATTTCCAAAGAATCTCTATCCAACCATGGTTGATTGTCTCTAGGATGATCTCCCCTTTTTCCATTGTTATTAGTAGTATCCTCCATGTCTTCTAGTTTGTAAATTGAGCAATCTGAGTTAGACCATTCCTCTTCATATTCAAAATTACCAGGTTCAAAGTAATTACCAACTGATGTTTAAGGTATCATATTAAGGGGTTGTTAATCTCTGTGAGGGAAAATTATATCAAGTCTTCTACCGTGTGAACAAATACCTGGTCAAGGGTGTCAACTACTGGTTTGCTTATTTTTTTTCTTCGAGGAAGTAAAGGAGCTAAAAGAAATGATCTAATATGTCAGGCATAAGCTCTGGTGATTCTCCTAAACTTATTTAACTCTTCATGGGGAAGAGTGTAAGGTATTTCATGATATATGTGTTTTAACTCTTCATGTTGAGGTGAGTTACTCGTATTGGGAGTACTCTTTGTATGTGGGTTGTCTTGAGAGTGACTAGCCATGCATGTGGGTTGTTTTGAATCTATAGGCTATGTGCAATATATTATCAGAAATATTATTATCCATTCATTTGTTCAGGACCTCCTTCTAGGGCCATTTTTGTTGAGGGGTTTGAGGTCCCTTTAAGTCAACAATAGGAACCAACCCCACTTAAGAGGCCCAATTAGACTTGTAAGCATTTTATGAGTGGTAAGGTTCCCCAAATTCATGATCTGGCTAGAATTATCGATGGGCTTTAATCGTGATTGACATATTTCTCTCTTTTGTTAAACCTTTCCTCAGGCTATGTAGTTCTCTTTTTGGTTCTCTTCTAACATTTATAACAAAGAAATATAGAGATTTAAACTAGATGACATAGGGAAGCTAATTATGCATTGGGGGGGGAATTTGGGTTGCAAGATAACCTTGATACCTTAGCATGGAGACGAAGAAGATCTAAACTAATTCAAACTAGCATTAATAGCATTTTGATTAGTATACATTCAACATTTTCTGGGATAACAATTATAGAAAGGAAAAATATACGTGACAAGAAGTTAGTGCAAGAAAAGTAGTTTTCAGTCCTCTATTATCGATCACAGGTTAACATAATCAATTATATTCATCAACGATAATAAAAGAATTGTTACAACATTATAAGATAACTTTAAATAACAGATAAAACAACTCTTACTCAATACACCAACAAATATTGAATCCGAAGAAAGAGATAATCCCCCTTGGTCCAATCACATTCATGACTCTGATGAAAGAAGTGTCTTTGGTTCTAAAAAAAATTTCTTAATTAAAATAACTTGCACATAAATAGTTCTCTTACAAAATTATAGAAAATGTCTTTCTCTCCAAAACCTTCGACTTGTTGTCTAAGGTCGATGCCATTATTTATAAAAAATAACTAAACTAAAAATAGCTACTAAAGTTGTGTTAAGTTAAGAAAATGCCACGTGGTGGATTTCATCTATCTGTTCTCTTTTGCTTCTCTTTTTCTTCTCCTCTTATCATCTATTGGTTTTACTGAAATGGATTGTTCTTCTCATACTATGACCACTTGAAGAAGAGCTCTTCGCATGTATTTGCATATGAGAACCTGTGTTTATCCATCAGAGTGGAGAGGACTGCATTAGCTCGACACTTAAGAATTGTAGGACTGCAAGAGATTTAATCGGGGGTTCCATGAACTTCTTCACTTGAACCAGGATCATGCTTGAAATCTGTGAAATCTTGGATTCCCATGCAAAGTCTTTCTCTTCATGTTGTTTAACTATGTCATGCAAATTGGTGAAATGTTTCGGTGCACCAAACTCTAGTAGGTCAGTGTTCCTCATTTCTCGATTGATTTTCTCCCAAATTTTCTCACACTCTCCCCCATATTTCCTGTATTTTCCACTGAGGTTCCTGGACTATGCTTACCCAGTGCTCAATTTCTTTCCTTATTCGAGCAATGTCGCTATCCATCAGCACTTGGATGCCATGCTCTTCTATATCTGGGTTCTTCTGCACTTCCTAGGTGTAGTCTATCCATTCTGAGGCTTGATGTTCCTTTTCATACCACTGTTGCTTGTCTTTATAGGTTTCCAGCCCCATAAGGGTATCTTCTTGGAAATCGACTATGTGAGCGGTGAAAATATCTCTTTCACTTGTGAATTGTGCATACATTTCTTAGAATTCACACTTCAAGAGTACCAATGCCTGTGTTGAATTTTGGTAGTACTCCTCTTGATGTCGCAGATGGTATAGTTATTTATTCATGGAATCCAACTCCCTTTCATCCCTTTCTACCCTGTCTAAAGTAGCATCAGTTATGTCCCTCCCTACTCTGATTAGCTCATTCATCTTAGCACTTTCTGTGTTGAACAATGTTTCCTTTGTGGTTATGAAAAGTGTGTTATTGAGTGTGAGCCTACTTTTCTTGATTGTTCTTTTCATCACAACTTTCCTTTTCCTGTCATAAGAAATTGCATGTATGTTAGTGACTTCATCTACTAGTTCAGGAATTTGTTGATCTCCCCAGGGCAGAGTATTGCTTCGGCTTCCTGCCATGTAGATGTTTTCTATGGCAGGTTCTCTTGGTTCCTTAGAATAGGAAACTTTTGTATGTTCTGGTGACTTGGAATCATGTTCGTGCTCATTGGATAATGGAGTCTTTTTCCTAGATGGGGAATTAGGAAAAGGATCGGCATTAGATAGGAGTTCGACCATTGAGATGTCCATTTTTGGTTGTTGCATTTATTATTCTTGTTCACCATCGCCCAAGTCATCCTTGGATCTGTCATTCTAAGGATTTGTTCTCAATTAATAGATAAATTCAGTGTTCAGAGTGTTCCTAGCATTGTGGTGGCCTTCCTGGTGATTTGGGATCAAAACATCAGAAGTTGGAGCAGATGTTTCCCTTGTTTCCTCCTCTTGTGTGATTGGTATCGGGGTTATGCGCGAAGCTTATGAACCTTCCTCATCATCATATATGGTGATCAAATATATGAGGAAAGTAGGAATACCCATCCCACTTGATACTCTTGTTGACCTTCACTGAGTTGTAGTAGTCATCGACGATCTTGCCTGTGGTGACATGGGGTTGGGGTTTTCTTGGTCAGCGGTCTCCTCTGGTGGAATTGATTGTGATCCATTTAGCTCTTCCTCAAGATGTCTTTTATCGTTTGAGGTAATCCTCAAGGGTCCTATCAAAGGGTTAAGTGGGGGATATTCTCCTAATATTTGTATATCTCTTTTGGCTTCTTCTAGTAATAGTATCCCCCTCATCTGTGCCTATGTTATTTCCACTACTCTTTTTTCTTATATTTCCCTAAGGGCTTCTTGAGCTGTCTGTTCTATTGTCTCGACCTGCTCCTCCATATTCATCGCTTTGAATTTGGTCATATTTGGGTTATTCCTTCTATGGAGCACATCCTCCCAGTCCCGACCTCCCTTTGTAAATATCTCATCTTCGAATCTATCATGAGCATATGGAAAAAATAAAGACACCTACAATGTGTAATGGAGTATGAGGCATTTTGGGTCATTCTTGTGAAAATGGCCTGTGGGGAACCGATACTCAAGTTGGCTTAATCCTTCTTGTTTCACTTGTGTAGTGCCTTTTACCTTGTAAAACCCTATATGAAAACCACAGGGTATGAAAACCATCTATGTATCCTTTACTAAAGAGGCATTGTAGCCTTGCAGAATGGTCTAGTAACAAATATCTCCCAAAATGAGATGATCTGGTACATGAATGAGGAGTAGGTGTCGCACGCCAGTAGCCCCGAACACTCTAACATAAGTGCTTGTTTATTCAAAATACCAGTGGCCCACTTTGGAATTTATATTTTTGGTTGTCACTAAAAGCCTTGGGCATTCTTTTCTAAATATGATGAAGTACACTTAGGATATGAACTCATCACATATTAAGGCATAAAATTTATTGTACCTATTTTCCCACAGAATGTTGAAATAAACATGCATGGGTAACTCAACAACATGCCAACTTAAATTCATACCTACAAAAATGTTTCTTGTGTAGATCACATCCAACAGGTACGATGTCATGTGGAAAGTTGATGTTTCTCCATCCTTTGTGTGTCGTCCTGTAGGTTGTTAGTGATTAGCTGTTTGGAAATGATGGCTCCCTAGTTGAAACTACTCCCGTAGATTCCCACAATATATTCCAAAGGCATCCATGCTTCTGAAAACTTAGAGAAATATTTCTCCCCATATAATTGGCAAATTAAATTCATTAAGTACATATACGACTCTCTGAGGTTTACCATGTTATACTAGTCATTTCTTCTATTTGTGAACTTCTTATCTTCCTTCCACCATGATTCCAGTAACCTACTGGTGTCATGGAACTCATAAAATCTGACCGCAAAGTATGTATTTATCCTTTCCTCTGGGTCTCTCAGCTTGTAGTATTTTTGGACCTCTATTGGAAGAAAGAAACTTACACATTCGCCCTGTTTATTATTGACTATGCATTTTTTCACGTCCATGTGGTCAATCATCCATCATAGAGTTTTAATGTAGGGAAAAACTTAGGTCCAACAGGCCACCATATGTAGACATGATCGCTTGATGTTTGGGAAAACCTGGTCATCCAACATCCTGACGTCCGGGTTGCTGTGGGGTGTAAACTCTGGGTAATCCTCCTGGCTGGTTTTTTTAAACAACTCTCCCCAGTGTGGGAGAATTAATTTTTATATGGTGCTCGCCTCTATTTCATTGAATGTTGGAGGTTGGGTAAACTTCTTTTTGGTAGAAGTGTGGATAATTAAATCTATCTTTGAGAAAAAATCAATCTCCCTTGCAGCGCCTGGTGTAGACCCTTTGTCGACCTTCGGGTCTTTCATTTTGGGTGTTCTTAGTGAGTGCCTGGTCGTTGGATCCCTTGGATGCATTTTCCTACAGAAAAGAAAAATGTTATAGTGATCTTCCAACCAACCTCGACAAGTGTTATTGACGCAATCATAAGTGTAGAAATGATAAAGACAATGCTTACCTCTTCCTTGCAAAAGATTAAACAGGTCTTACTGGTAATTAGAGTTAGATATTAGGTTGTAACCTCCTTGATGATTTCTCTCACTTCTTCGTCTGCATCAGGAGATAAGTGATTTGTGAACATAGTACCATGTTTGGGAAAAAACTTTTCAAATTTGAAAGAAATCATACTTACCTTGTCACGTCAACTCTTAAATTCAGTAGTGTAAATGTGGTCTACACAATGTACCATAGAACCTGCACCATGCTTAGGATTAAATGAAACATTGGCTAGTGGCACAAGAGAATATTATTCCGTAGTTCATCAATGAATTCAAATTTCAATGGTTTGTCAGCATGTGGGATCGTGGTGTAGGTTGCGCGAAAATTAAATTTTTCTGATCAAATTGAAAAATTCTATCTCATCTCAACTAGAGGTGTCCCATCGAATTACCAAGCCTTTAAGAAACTAGTATGATCGGTATCGGGGATAAGAAGGATTGTAGATCGAGCAAGATTGTCGTCATAGACAAGTAAAGGTTCGAACTAAAACCACAAGTTCATTGTTCTAGCAATCATTCAATAGTTAATTGAGTGTTTTAGTGTCGATGAATTGTCTTTTACGTTATTTTGTTGGTGCCTCTAGGAAAAAGTTCTAATGTCGACCCAAAACTACCCCACGGTGCTGATGTGGAGGTGCTGATGTGTGTTGGTTTTCTTCATATAAGATATAAGAGATATCCGATATATTATTACAATGATGAGTGTTCCATATATAGGGAACATAAGGTGACCATCCATGAAAGGATGCATCCATTGAATAATCAATAACTATTTGTTATTAGTATTTACTTATTATATACTATAGTTAATAATCAATTAATTATTATATTATTAATTATTGTCTTTAGAGAATATCTTCCTGATGTTGTCCAAACATCAACACTCTCTCTCAACGAGGGAGACATTCTGCAACATGCCACTCTTGTCTTTGAAGTATACAAACTTCACCCTAGTCTCATGACACTTGTCTGTCAGTCTTGGGAGACATCTGTCTCCCACCTAAACTGAGTAGAAAATCCTTCTGTGGCTCTCCAATTGAGCCAATTAAATATCTCTAAGATTAGGCTCACTTTGGGTCCGCATGTAAAATCATATAACATATTGAGTCTTTATCATTCCTTGTTAAATCACAATGACTAGGACAAAGACTATACCAAGATCTTTCACCATAGGCACACACCTATGAGTGCATGTCGGCTTGATGCTAACTGACACTTGGAAAGAAATTCAAGCACCTCAAGTCCTTATTATTTTTTTTCATGATCAAGGAAGGACTACGTCTGGGCCCATTGATCACAAGTGTACCTTTGTGATAAATGTATCCTATCTCCCTTGGTCTGCAGCCCAATCTAGGAGAAGTTATGCCCAATGTTGAAACATCAACACTCCCTCTTAGTTAGGCATGTATCTTTCCATATTAGTACACAGCTACTATCCAGAGACACATAATCTCTGCCAGTGGTTCAAAATCATCATAGTAGCAAAAGATTTGTCACACATGGCATTCCCATGTGGACTTCTAGAGGCTACTCCCTCTAGGAACACTTAGGGTCAACTCCCCATAGTGTGAGACATCAAGGGTCAACTCCCTTGACATGTCCTCATGTTTTTTGAACATGGGACGATGGGCTATAGGCCCAAATTTACTTATTCCTTCTTGAAGAAATGTTCCACTTATCCCTTCTCGGATAAGTGTCCTCATAGATCAACTCAATTCAATTCACAGAGGAGTATGATCTAGAGAAATTTTATCACACATGGCACTCCATGTGGACTTCTAGAGGCTACACCCTCTAGAAACACTAGGGTCAACTCCCATAGTGTATGACGTCAAGGGTCAACTCCCTTGACATGTCCTCATGTGCTCTCCACATGGGACGTTGGGTTATAATCCCAACTACACTTATTCCTTCTCGAATAAGTGTTCCACTTATCCCTTCTCAGATAACTATCCTCATAGATCAACTCAACTCAATTCATAGAGGAGTACGATCTGGAGAAATTTTGTCACACATGGCACTCCATGTGGACTTCTAGAGGCTACACCCTCTAGAAACACTAAGGTCAACTCCCATAGTGTATGATGTCAAGGGTCAACTCCCTTGACATGTCCTCATGTGCTCTCCACATGGGATGTTGGGTTATAAGCCCAACCACACTTATCCCTTCTCGGATAAGTGTCATCACAAATCAAATCAACTCTGTCACAGAGGAGTATGATATGGAGAATGTCTTAGGAAGCTGTAAACATCAACACTCCCTCTCAGCGAGGGAGGCATTCTCTGCCATGCCAAGTCTGTCATGGAAATACTTGAACTTCATCTTGGTTTGGTAAGAACATCAACAACCTGCTCATCTATAGGAAGGTATCGCACCAATACTTCCTTCCTCTGCACCATGTCTCATATGTAATGGTGCTTAATCTCAATGTGGTTCAATTTTTCATGAAACACTAGATTATCAGAGATCTTCACACAACTTTGGTTACCATAATGAATAATGGTGGAATCTGGCACATGTTCGAATAGATCTATAAGGATCTTGTGAATCCACACTTCTTCATGGATTGTCATACTTAATGCAATGTTTTATGCTTTTGTTGTGCTCAATGCCATATAAGTTCATTTCCTGCTACACCAGCAAACCATGAAAGATCCCAAAGTGAAGCAACACTTGAAGGTGCTCTTTCTGTCCACTGCACTCCCTGCCCAATCAGAGTCAATATATTCTTGCCATATTATATCAATATTGGAAGTACATCTCATACCATGTCGAACTGTGCCTCAAAAGTATCTCAACACATGCTTCACAACAATCTAGTGTGTCTATCTCAATTGGCTCATAAATTGGTTAAGTTCACTCACTACATAGAAAATATATGGTCTAGTGTTAACCAGATACATCAATGATCCAATCAGTTGTCTATACGAGGTTGGATCAATCTCGTTGGAATCGAAAGAAGACACACATAGTTTCTTCATATTCGTCACCATAGTTGTAGCCATGCGTTTCAAGTTTAATAACTCAAACTTCTTCAATTTCTCAACTGTGTACTTCCCCTGACTCGAGAAGATCTCATCAGTTCTCTGCCACACCATTAGTCCCAAAAAGTAGTGAATCATACCAAGTTCCTTTATCTCGAACTCAGAGGCCAACACATACTTGCATTCAATAATGAGGCTCTATGTACCGATGAGGAATAAATCATCAACGTAGAGGACTAGAATCAAGCCCTCACCATTAACAGTCTTATAGTATAGGATGGGATCGACAACACTTTTGATGAAGCCCAAACTCATAAGGTGTCCATCAATCCTCACATACCAAGCTTGAGGTGCCAGTTTGAGTTCATACAGGGCCTTCTTCAACCTACACACATGAGACTCCTTCTCATGTATGCAGAAACCATCTAGCTACTCGATGTATATTTCTTCTTCAATCTCTCCATTTAGAAAAGTTGTCTTCACATCCATATGATGTAGTTTCCAACCCACGGATGTTGCAAGGGAAATAATCATCTAGATAGAAGTGTATCGAGCAACAAGAGAAAATTTCTCCTCATAATCTATTCCCTCCACCTGAGATAATCCTCTAGCAACAAATCTTGTTTTGTGCTTCTCGATGCTCATGTCAATTGTGTGTTTGATCTTGTAGATCCATTTAGAAGTTTCTACAAACTTCCCCTCGGGTCTCGGAACAATATTCCACACATCATTCTTCATGATGGACTGATACTCCTTCATCATGGCATCTCTCCATACTGGATGAGTAGTTGCCTCCTCATAACAACAAGGTTTATAATCAATGATGTGGCTCATAGCTGCGACATAACATGAATATCTCTGAGGTATCTTACTTTCTCGGAAGGTATCATCTCTTTTTGTCTCTTACTCAATCTATCTCTGACCAAGGATGATGATCTGATATTCCTTTGAAGACTCACTATACCCCATATATGTATACTGAACACCCAAATAACCTAAAGTGTCCAACCTCAAGCTTTAACTCTTGTGAAGGCCTCCTCAAGAGTCATGTTCCTCAAGGAATTTTGTTCTAAACATACATCACAGTCATGGATGCTTCTTCCCATAGAAACATAGGTAAATGTTGATCATGAATCATCACCTTGACTATCTCAACAATAGATCTATTCTTCCTCTCCATGACCCCATTTTGTTGAGGGTTATGAGGAACGGTGTACTCCCTCTTGATCCCTGCCTCAAACATTTCTAGGACACGTCGAGGTTCCCTCATGGAACTAGTGTCCCCCAAGACATATCGAGGTTTCCTCGTGAAACCAATGTCTTGGTTCCTTCATCTAGTAATCCACTGATTACTATGCAATGAACTAGTAGCATACTGCTACTACCATGCCATCGGTAGCTCAAATCATCCGCCACATTCTTTATGATTTCAATTAACCAATAGCACACGACTACTGCAATGTCGTCCAATAGTACACAATTGTTTCCATGTCATAGTAGTATACAACTATTGTCCAATGGTACACAACCACTACTATAGTGTCCATTACCATGTTGTGATGTTTCTCCTCTCCCAGTAGTCTTATTCACACCTAGCCACCTCGCATGGCATAGGGAAGACTACAACCATATCCTCATTCACACCTAGCCACCTCGCATGGCTTCCACAAAACTTGTGCCCAACTGAGCATTACTCCCTCAATCACCTCACATGACTAATTAGGGAAACTCTTGTCCAGAGGGGTTTAGTCGGCTAGAGGAGAGAAAACACCACACCTCCCTCTTAACGAGGGTGGAAATTCATTGAGTGATTTCACAGGATTGAATATTCCATCAACACTTCAAATCCTTTTGACCATGGTACCGGACATGTCAATTATAAAATGTCTCTGAGCCCAAGACTCATATACAACATTGGTGTCCTTAATTATGACCAACTGAACAATTTTTCCTAGAGCTCGAGCTAGTGGCATCACTGGCCCTGATTTCATAGCTCATTCTAGTCCTCCAAAGAGCGACTATATTCTTCAATACATTCAACATCACTTAATTCACAACATATGGAGCTCCTGGTGTCTTTAAAATTGGCTTCCCTATCTTCCTTGCCAACCATGAAAGACAATTTGTGCACAGGCCTCAAGAATTCCAAGTCACCCGCAGCAATATCTAATACATCAAAATGTACTCCCAAAGGCTCTCTATTCACTCCAGCGCTGGTGAAGAACACCGACTACAGCATGACCAAATATCTCCATGCAATTGCCAATGTCCATGTTCCCCATTGGCTTTCGAAACTTTCGAATAATACATTGAAATGTCAACAGTCTAATTGGACGAGATTTGTTGTTGTGAATGATAACTTACAAGAGATCACAATGAATCCATGGAGAGGCACGATGAATCCATTATAGTTATTTCATGGAGAGGCACGATGACTCCATTTGAATGGGATGAAAATCTCAAGATAGATTTAAAACCAATTAAGTTCTCTAATAATATTGAACCCTCTTCTCTGAATCCAAAGGTGGAGAATGGATTTTTTTTTAAGCACAGTTGTTTATACTAATTAGTGGCCTCCTCTCTAACCTCGCTCTTGGATTCATTGATCCCAGATATTTGCATGTAATAAGATGGATCGATTTCAATCAAGCAAATTTGGAACTCATCATTGTTGTTTTCCTAGGCCCTCCCGTGAGGGAGTAAGGCCCAGTCTCGCTCTGATACCATGTTGGTTTTCCTCGTATAAGATATAAGAGATATTTGATATATTATTACAATGATGAGTGTTCCATATATAGGGAACATAAGGTGACCATCCATGAAAGGATGTGTCCCTTGAATAATCAATAACTATTTGTTATTATTATTTACTTATTATATACTATAGTTAATAATCAATTAATAATTATATTATTAATTATTATCTTTAGAGAATGTCTTCCCATTATTGTCCAAACATCAACAATGTGGAAATATAGATATAGCACAAGGAACATCAAAATATGACATGGGTAATACCTGAGGAATATGGATTGCATACGTGGAAAAATATGTGGCGGTTGATTTGACCCCTAGGGCATGAGGAGCGTTTTTTTTCAACATCGGTGATTTTATTGTTTGACACAGGTTACCATTCCCTTTCTCCCTCTTCGCCGATTATGATGGTATATCGACGATTGACGATCAATGATCGTTGAGGCCTATGTTGATGATTTACCTTTCAAATTTCATCGATGTCGACTGTACATCGACGAGTTTAGAAAAAAAATTCATAGGACGGAATTAGCAATCGATGTTCCCTTTCTACCATTTTTCCGATGTCGATGGTATATCAGCGATCGATGATCGATGATTTTCATTTTTATGTGGGAACTTTTCCTCTCGAAATTCGTCGATGCTGATAATGGGCACATGGATCAATTTTAAGCTATGTATACTTAGCCTAAATGCCAGGTTTACTTAGAGGAAAGGTCAATATGTTCAACAATTCCAAACCAAACTGGATGTGATCAATGATCAAACATAACAAAAGAAAAAACCCATTGATCCCTACACAATTGACTAAATTCATAAAAGACAAAGTGGTACCCAAAAGAAAAATTCACAAAAATGTTTAGGGTGTGTTGAGTGCTCAATAGGTTGTGGAATAATTTTCTGGGTAACTCCTTGTACTGAGGAAAGCAACAATCTCTTCGACATATTCTAGAATGGCTTCAATCTGGAACATGTCTCCATCAAGGAGCTTGTCATCCACTACTCCTCCAATTTCCCCTGATTCCAGTCTTGACAAGTGATCCGGTCCTACGTTACATATTCCAGGTTTGATAATTACCTCAAAGGAAAACTCATGAAAGAGTAAGATCCACCTGCAAATCCTTCCTTCAATAATAGGCATATTTACAAGGTATTTCAGCGTAGAATGGTCAGTGAAAAACTTAAAATGAGAACCTAGTAAATAGTGTTGAAATTTTTGCAGCACATATATCATACCCAAACCTTCCCTTTAGGTTGTTGTGTAGTTATGTTCAGCTTGATAGAGTTTTATGCTAGCAAAGTACATAGGCTGATCAATATTCCCTTCCCTTGGTTGCACTAATATGGCTCCTAGCGTGAAACTTGATGCATCCACATGTACATGGAATTCAATTTTCCAATTGGGGTATATAAGCATTGGTACAATACTGAGCTTTTCCTTGAGTGTATCAAACTCCTTCTCACACTCAGTCATCCACCGAAATGCTTCAGACTTCTTCAATAATTTCTCCAATGGTGTTGTAATAACTTCATATATTTTGATGAACCTACGGTAGTATCATGTATTCCCAAGCGTCCTGCACAATTGTTTCACACTTTTAGGTGGCGACATGTTGAGGATAACTGCGACTTTAGTTGGGTCTACCAGGACTCCTTCCCGTCAAACAATGTGTCCTAGCAGTTTGTCATGTGGTACGTAGAAAATAAACTTCTTGATGTTTATATCTATCTGTAAATTTCAACATCTATCAAACATCATCCAAAGTATCCCTACGTGATCCTTCAACAAATTGTATACCCTCTAGTCGTCCATATAGACTTCTAGGAACCTATGTATGAAATCATGAAATCATTCAATAACAATCCTGGAGAAGACTGCAGGGGAATTCTTTATGCCAAAAGGCATTACATTATATGTGCATGACGCCCACTCAGTTATAAAAGTGGTCGTCTTCTTTTCATCCTCTGAAATTCAGACCTACTGATACCCCTAGAATCCATTTGTAAATGAATATGCTTCTTTCCCCTCAACTTGATCTAATACCTCATCACTTAATGGTGTCAGAAATGGATTGTGTACACATGTGGCACTCAAACTTCTATAGTTAACATAGACCCAAATGTCCTCAGTACCCTTTTTTCTCTGTATTACTATAGGGCTAACCCATACTGCTTCTTCAACCATAAATATTAGTCATGTCGTAAGCATTTTGTCTATTTCTCTTTTGACCTTTTTTTTTACCTTCGAGTTGAGGCAATATGATTTGTGCTTCATGGGTTTCAAGTCTGGTTTCAAGTTGATCTTCATTTCTCCCATGGTTCCTTTTATTCCTTTCATTTCTAAAAAGGTTTTTGTGAATAGGTTTTTTTATTCCTACAATAGACTCTAGACTTCATTCATGGTCTACTCATCCTAATAATCCCCTATAGAGGTTATCTTAGGATGCTCCCCGCTCCCTATGCTTAATTTCTGCAACTTTAGAGGATGGATATAGGTACTACTTGTATGAATATGTGTACTATCTTGGCTTTCCCTAGTTCCCATAGTTTCTTTAATATTGAGGTTCCTAAGTTATTCTAATTCATTAGGTTCTTCCAGGTCTTTATCAACTTTACAATAGGCTACCGGTATTCTAACAAGGTTGTGGTCTCAATTGGACTGAAGAAAATGGACATGATCATAACATACCACTAGGCTTGATCTGGATTCATAATCATTAGTAAATAGTGTCTCCTGAATTATTTGAAAGACTAGGTGGAGCTTAGGAGTCTTATTAGTAAAAGAAAAATATTTTCAAAATTGGTCTTCTAGTGTCTGCCCCTGGTTCATTTGTCTTCTGGTATCTTCATGGATGTACGAGGTTTTTGGAATCACACCTAATGAGTGGAAAAACAAGTGAACACATAACTAATATGGTACTTGCACAACTTGTCATTTCTTGATGCACTACTCAACATGCATTATGGGGTCAGACTACCCATCGAATAGTTGCATTTCACAAAAATCCATGTTCATCTTTGTTGTTACTTGATCTCTTTTGAGAAATCTGTATCGAATATCTCTCTTTGTGTCCTTCCAATCTAGAAGTGAAGCTTTGTGAGTGGCCCACCACCTGGCTGGGGTGTCCTTCAAAGCTATGTCCATAATTGATATCCTGTGTGTCGGTTCAAATTTTATGTCTATATCAATGAAAAAGATATTCAAATATGAAGTACTTTTGTATGTTGGGTGATCCCTCATCTCGGTTCCAATCCATCTTGTTTCCCTAATAGTTGCACAACGTCTTGAAAAAATTTCATATGAACCTTGTTTCCAACTATCAAAAGCTATTTATGAGTTATTCTCAACTGACTGTATACTCCTCCAACTTATAGAGTTGTCTGCAATGGGGTTGATGTAATATGACCTCATCCTTGTTGTTATGGTGTATAACTAGTCGAGAGCTTCTGATTCCATGTTATTATTCATTGGCTCAGTATATTTAGGTCCCATGTATGGATCTAAGGGCTAGATTACTTTTATTCCATCTGCTTCAAATGTCATTGTGTCCCTCTTTAGGTAAATAATAGCATGATTTTCATAAGACCAATCAATTCCTAATAAGTAAGGGTAGGGGTATTCATCTCCCATTATTTCAATGACTTCAAAATCATCTATTGCATTAACTCCCGCAACATATACTTCCTCATCTTCTAGCCTTCCTACTAGAAAAATGCAGTATTGGTTTTCCATTATCAACTGGATAGGAGAATAGACTAGCTGAGGCTTCCCTAAAGCCTCCCAGATCTTTTTGGGTAATATGTTGACGTCTGAGCCCAAGTATAACATGAAATATTTAATTTCAAAATTATCTAATTGGGATTCCAACCTAAATTATTTTCTAGTTCGCACCTTCCTTCTTTGTATTCTTTGTGTATTCTTCTCAAGAAGTTTGGTAGTTATATTAGTCTCTGGTGTTCCCTCATCCCCTAGGATTAGGAATAATTTTTTCTGCAACTTCTCATAAAGGTGGTCATCTCCAAGGATCTCAGAGAATAATTGAAACCAGAGTTTGATTATATTTTGGGACTACTCCCAAGGTCTTCTTGAATTTACATGGTTTTAGGGTGCAGGAGGTGATGCAAGAGATTGAGAGATCTTGGGTTGAAGGGTGAATTTAGGATGATTTTATTTTATTTATGGAGCGGATTATCCTTTAAATATTTCTACTGCATCTTTGAAAAATAATTTTTGTTTCAAAGGATCATACCTATTATCCTTTGGGGCTTCTTTCTGGATCTTGGGTCGATTTTCTGCATTTGCCCCATTTTTTTCTTCTCTACGATTTGTGATGTCAACTTTATGTAACCTCTCTTCGAATTCTCTCCTCACTTCCGAGCCTATGAAGTTAAATCCTCTTTGACAAGCCTGGTCCTCCCAATTTGCAATCAAATATAGGCACTCTTTAGTTGCATGGGCAATAGTTATGCAGTGTGAACACCATGGTTGTCTCGAATGAGGATAGTCTCTGACCATATGTCCTTGTTCATCACAATTGGAACATCAATCTATTCCTCGTCCTCCATTCCTCCCTCCTTTAAATATGCTTGCACCACCACATCCTTGGCCTCTTCTCAGCCCTTGGGGTGTTTTGTTTATCCTGAATGCAGTCTAGTCCAGTATGTTGGTAGGTGTATCTAATGCCATGCATTGGTATGTATCATGCATCGTGGACCCACAAAATTCACAATGTATTGTATTTGGAAAAAGTGAGTAATTTTGCGATATGGGGCATTGTCGTGGTGCGTTCTCCTGAGTACGACATATTTCATAGTTTCAGATGCCTAAGTGGGTTGGGCACTTGGGAAAGCATTATATTGAACTAATGCATGAAATGGCATAGTTTTTGATACATGTGAAACTCCTCCCATTGGTCCGGTAGGGGGGTGGCCCATTCCCATTATCCTCATACACTCATTTTCCATATGCCCCTCTTTGTAGCATGTTGTGTGCCAAACTTTAGGTTGCACTAGTTTGAGTAGAGATAATTCTTGTATCTTCTCCATGAGCACAGATATCTATCCTTGGAGAATTGACATGTGTGAATATACTGGAGGTCTAGTTATCCTTAGGCTCCCTGGGTATCCCTCCATAGCTTCAATATTCATTGATCACTCCAAAGCCTTTGTCAATGTGATTATTCGTTATTGTGTCAAGGGGATTCATGTCAAGGGTAGAAACCCTTGGATGTACCATTCCCTTTTATGGTCTTCATGAATTGGGTGTGCCAATCTCCCAACAATGTCCTTAAAATTCTGACTGTATTCCCATGCAAAATCCCCCTCTCTCTATTGAATATCATGCAACTCAGAGAGAGATTGTTGTTCTGATTGAGGTAGCTTGAATTCGGCAATGAAGTTTTGACACACTTGGTCAAGTGTAAAGGCATGTCCTTGTACCCCAGGCTCAATAGCCTTCATGTAGCATTTGAGGGCATGACCCCTCAAGGTATTCTGGAATTATACTAACTTGTTTGCATCCAAGGTCCCTTTGAACCTCCAAATAGCCTCACATAGAAAACAATGTTTTTTTATGTCCTCGTCCCCTTTAGCCTAGAATTCTAGGTATTGGGCAATCAATCCTCTTTTGTTTCCATCCATTGTTGTTGTTCTTGTTCCTATCAAAATAAATTATAATGGCCCTGGTTTCAATTTTCCATGAGACCCTACTATCCTCCCATTGTTTACAGTTGTTGATCTTGTTGAACTAACTAAATTTAACAAAATAGGATTTGCATGAGTATGAGTTATTGAGCTTACCAAGGGTATTGAAGGTGCTTTGGGGATGGACAACTCGAGGTTGGTTCCACTGACTTCTGGGTGAGTTTCCTTGACATGGGCGCTCTCATTTTCTTGTATTGGAGCAACCTGCTCTACCTCATGGTTGAATCCTCATGGGATCAGAACCAAATAATCACTATATTCCACAAGATCCAGACGTCCCTCATCCTCTCTTGTTTATACACCTTCCTTATCTTGTCCACTCTCCATGGGACTTCTTTCTTTATGCGCTTCTCTTTCCTGCAATCTTAGACTGGACAGTCTTTCTTTTCTTCACAAATTTTGCAAATCCTCTGTCTTTCTTTCATCTATTCATCTGAGTCTGATTTCTTTCTACAACACTTCAGACTGCTTCATGTCTTTCTTTATGTTTCCCCACCACCATTTCTCAACTATGGCGACTCTCCTTGGGGCGCACTCACTTCTTGTTGTTTTATATTACCCCATCTTTCAAAGAACCAGTTCCCCTTCTTAGGTCATGAACCTGCCCCAAAATCACCCCACCCTGAGTGCGTGGTTTTAGGCTGTAATCTCACGCAAGGGAACAAATAACATCCCCTCCTCCACAAAAAATACCTTGATCCAAAGGGAAATTTCCTTAAGCAATATTCATTGTGCCCCTTTATTGAATATTGCTTCAGATCGTGAAAAAGACTAGTGGTTCTCTACTACAAACTCGATGATATATCCTTCCAAAGACATGTCGACATAGAAATCCATCGCTCGAGTGATCTGGTAATCCATTCAGTGAATCTCTTTAACTCATTTCTTGAATTATGGTACTTCTTGTAGATGAGCTACCCACTGGAATAGATTTTTCAGGAATTATACCTAGAATATTTCATACTGGCTGCTTGATCTTTCCGAGTGGAAGACAAAATACTTGGCAATGTCCCATTTCAAATTTTGTAAATCTGCTTCCTTTAGTATGAATGCATCATGCTTACATTCCCACCATTGCAGAACGTCAGACTTGTGGATTTGTAGAATCATTCTCCCTACAGATTCCCTTGTAAAATCAGGGTCCTGACAATGGAACCATTTTGTTGGTGCAAAGTTGTCAAACCAGGGTCCTCTGCAAGTTACCAACAAAAGGGTATTGATTTGGTCTAGTGTGTTGGCATTTTCATCTTTCCAAAAGGAAATAAGTCTCACCCGAAGCGCAACCAAGACAAAAGAGTTAAGGGAAGGGTAAGAAGAATGTTGTATAGATCTATAAACTATCTATACTGCTACCATTCTAGTGTAAGATAAATACTCAGTTTAGATCCTTAGCACATCATACACTAATACAAAAGAACATAACTATACAGACCAACAAGAAATGATAAAGACATCTAATTCATAAATGAAAATTCATAATGACATTTCAGAGATACAGAAAGTAATATGAACTAGGAACATTTTCAAAATTTGATCTCCGTTATCTTTCTATTATATAAGTCTTGGACAATAAGAATTCATGGCTTTAAATTAAACATCTTCCCTAATCAGTATAGAATAGATCAGTAGGTACATCTAAATACAATACTTCAGCTGATCACAATGAGTCTAGGATCTTCCCTTCCTAATTATAGTCTAGATCTAGAGTATAGATCTAGTTCTTGCATCTCCCTATCTCTCACACACCCACCCATTACAATATAGTACAATACAAATTAGAAGCATCGGTACAATCGTTTCATTCCTTCCTCTTGAGAACCCATTGGCCCTCTTATCTTCTTGATATTGTTGTAACTGTATTGGCTCAAAACGAATTCTACATTGGATTTAGACTGTGTTCTCTTCCAACGCCTTTTTGTTGTGTGTTTCCTTTTTAAGCCTTCTTCACTTGGTTGTTTGTCTCTTTAATAGCTTGCACAACTTCTTTTATCAAAACGAAGTTCCCAAAACTATAAACCTTTGAAAAAATCCACAGAGGGAAAATTAGTGTTAAGAATGATTTTATTATGCTAAAATCATAGCTCATGTAACAGGGATAATGGCCCACTGAGAGAAATACAACTATAGACAAACCTGGCAAAGTCTGACTTGAGGTACGAACTAGAACTTCATGATTTTCGAGGTGTATGTGACTTTTATTCAAAAAGTCCATGTATGTACATGACTATCTCCACTGAAACTCATGTACATGTATGGAAAATTTCATATGACGCTACACTCTCAAGTGACTTCCTATGATTTAAACCCACCTATGTGATCCTTTTTTCTCTCTTCTCCTTGACCTAATCTCTAGATGGAATTCCTTCTCCACCTATCCAATATCTTGAATCAAAGTCCTTCGGGACCCAATACTCTGTGTCGACTCGCTCAACACCTTTCAAGTTTCAAGTTTCTTCCTCCTTCACCCTAGCCTTTCTTTTATAATCGTGAGTTATATCTCCAAAGTGATTTCATGTTAAAATTAATTCTCACACTCACTTGAGATTTAGAAACATGACAATTACTTTTAACACTTTCCTTAAATAACTCAATTAACTAATTACATAATTAATTAATAAAATAAATTTACTTTAATAATTCTTTTAATCAAAGTAAATTAAAGAGTAGAAGTCTTTGGACAATTTCCACATGTCTAGACACATAGACCTATGTGAAAATATGTTTTTGATGTTAACACTAGCATCAACACTCCCTCTTAGCGAGGAAGGTATTATGCACCTCTCCAAGTTTTCCTCTGAATAACACAAATTTCCCTTTCACCAAGGATTTGGTTAGAATATATGCAACTTGCTCATTTGTGGAAATATATTGAAGCTTCATTGCTCCCTTATGGATCATATCTCGAATGAAGTGGTATCTTATCTCAATATCCTTAGACCTTTCATGTACTAATGGATTCTCCGAGATTTTGATACAACTCTTATTATCGCAATATATCATCATAGCCTCCAACTCCTGGTCAAATAAACCTGTAAACAACTTGCAAAGACAAATGGCTTCATAGCTAGCCACACTTGTTGCCACTCTACCTCTATTGAATTGAGTGCTACAAATGTCTATGTCTTGTTGAACCTAGTAATCACTTTGTATCCCAAGCTAAAGAAACACCTTGAGGTGCTCTTTCTATCTATTGCACTACCTACCCAATTTGATTCTGTATATCCCTACAACTCCACTCCATCTCCTCCAAGATATCTCAATCCATAGTCCATTGTACCTCTAAAGTACCTGAGCACATGCTTTGTTGCTACCCAATGCACTTGCCTCACCTCCACCATGAACTCACTCAAGTTGTTTACAACAAAAAAAATATTTGGCCTGGTGTTGACCAAATACATCAAGGACCCTATAAACTAACTATATATCTTGGGATCCACCAACTCTAAATTTGAAGTGATCGCCTTCTTCATATTGGTAATCATAGGTGTATCCATTGGTTTACAATCCTCCATCATGAATCTCCTCAATATCTCTACTGCATACTTTCCTTTTTCCAGGGAAGATCTCTCTTGATACCTACCATACCTCTATCCCCAAGAAATAATGCATCAAACCAATTTCCTTCATCTCAAACTCACTCACTAAATCTACTTTTCACCCTACAATAATATCCTCTTCACCTGTGAGAAATAAATCATCAACATACAGAACCAAGATGAGTGGATCCATCCCAACAAGTATGAAGTACAATTTAGGATCCACCTCACTCTTGGTAAATCCCTTGCTTTGTGAGTATACGTCAATCCTAGAATACCATGCCCTAGGTGTCTGTTTGAGTTCATACAAGGATTTCTTAATCCTACACACATGAGACTTCCTCCCATGTACCACAAATCCTTTATATTTCTCTATGTATACTTCTTCCTCAATGATCTCATTGAGGAAATTTGTTTTCACGTCCATATGATGTATCCTCCACATCATAACTGAAGCAATAGAAATAACAGTTTGAATAAAAGCATACCTGTCGACTAGAGAAAACATGTCCTCGTAGTCCACTCCCTCTTTCTAGGAGAACCTCTCGCCATAAACCTTGCTTTGAAATTCTCAATGCTACCATATGCAACATGCTTGATCTTATAGAGCCACCTGGAACTCACAACTGACTTCCCCTCTGGTATTGCCACTATGTCCCAAACAACATTCATAATAATAGAGGTGTACTCCTCTACCATGGGATGTTGATTTTTTGCTTCCTCAAAACTGAAAGGCTCAACATCAATGATGCTAATCATAAGTACCATATAGTTAGGAAACTTATTTGAAGGCCTTCACTCTATGGCCACAATCCTAAGAGCCTCACCAACATCCCTCAATATTTGTAATAGCTACCAGGGTCTCCTAACAGGACTGGAAGGGATAAATTATCCTCCCCACCTGAAGTCTGATTTGTTGACTCATGCTCATCTTTTGGAGCCTGTTGTTTTTAAGCCCTAAATAGTGGCACATTAACCCTTAATTGGGGAATATTACATTAGTAATGTTATTTTATTTATGTTGACTTGGGTCCATTAGTTGTAATTGTGCCTCCTAGTCTCCTATATATACCAAGGAGACATTTTCATTTGGAATCATCTTGTATTTGGAAATTTATGTGGTGTATAAGGAGGTTTACCCCTTGAAGAGGCTTATTATCTGAAATTCTATCTTTTTCAAGGTGTTGAGTACTTATTCTGAGGTTTTTCTATGTTATCTTGATATTTGGTTCTTAACAGTTGCCCCTCATACTCTGTAATTGTTGATAACTCCTGAGATATTCTAGATGCCATGTTCTCCTCAAACTTAACATCTATGTGTATAATTGTCTTCTGCTACACTAGAATGAATATCTTGTAATCCTTTGAGGTCTCACTGTACCCAAAAAATATACCCTTTTGTTCAGAAGGGTCCAACTTCGTCCTCTTCTCCACTGGCACATGGATACAAATTGGATAACCAATGATCCTCAAATGACCAATTTCTCGCTTCACTCCTAATAATTCCTCCTCTGGATATTTTCCCAAAATATCATGTGAGGACTTCTATTATGCACACATATTTTTTTGTTACCTGCCTCTTCCCATGGGAACATAGGAAACTCTTGGTCATGTATCATATCCCTGGTAGAACCAATGATGGATCGTTTATTTCTCTCTGCAACCCCATTCTGTTGAGGGTTGTATGAAACTATCAAATCCATCTTGATCCCTTCTTCCTTGCAAAAATACTTGAAGTCATTAGAGATGTATTGTCCCCCATTATATGACCTAAATACCTTGATCTTCTTACCTATATGGTTCTCTACTTGAGTTATAAAATCCCAAAACCGACCAAATACCTAATCCTTGGTATTCATAAATAAGATCCATATTTTCCTGGAAAAATCATCAATAAACATCACATAGTGTGATGATCCCTATAATCATGATACTAACATTGGTCCACTCACATATGAATGAATACGATCCAATATCCCCTTGGACCTACTCTCACTGCTAGGAAAGGAATCCTTAGCATTATTTCCAAGTGCACACCCTCTGCACACTCCCTGTTGCTTAATTATAAACTCTGGAAGACCTGTAACAATCCCCCTCAAAAACAAAAAATCCTTGTAGTGTAGGTGTCCCAACCTCTTGTGCCACAAATCACATAGGTTTTCATTCTTGTGTACCAAATCCTAAATGATCTTTCTATGTAACGTGTATAAAGTTCCTTCTCTAACCCCCAATGAACAGTACGATGTCTGGGCTAGCTTTCTTTGGATGAATGAGTACCTTCCCTCTTTGAAAAGCAACAGTAAAGCCCTTGTCCTCCATAGTTGATACTGAAAAAAAAAAATATTCTTCAAACTTGGTACATAGAGCACATCACGGGCATCCAACAAACCTCTTGACTCGAGATGGAATGTTATTGTTCCCTCTCCCTTCACCGCATACCTTTCATCATCACCAAGCTCCACATGAACATCTGAGTCACTCTTTGTCAGAATTCTAAATAACTCTTGTGCTTCTATCATATGATAATATGCACCACTGTCCAACAACCAATCACTACTCGTAGTTGTGTTGGTAGAAAGGAAATAAAGTAATTAGTAATCCTTCTCAAACATTGTTGCAAAATCATCAAGCTACATCTCTACTAATGTTGTTAAACTTTGTTATTCTTCTTCTTCTCTGGAAACTAAGATGCATAATTTCCATTCTTATGACATGAGAAGCACTTGATTTTACTCAATTCCTTCTTCTTCCCTGGATGCGATGAACCTCCATCACTATTACCCGTCTTTCTATAACTCTTTCCTTTTCCCTTCCTTGTCTTATTGACAAGATCTAAGTTCTCTTCACTACCTCCCTGCTTAATGCTCTTAGAATCCTCCTGAATCTCTTTCTAGATGCATTCATCCCAAAGTCTCTACCAATCTGGGATATTTTCCCGAGCGAAAACTCCCTTGACAAATGGTTCCCAAGACTTGGGAACACTATTCAATGCCACATTCATGGGCTCTGCATCCTTTGTTTTCTCCCCTATGGCTACAAGTTGATCATGCACTTATGTGATCCGTATGAGATAGATGGTAACATTATCATATCTAGACAACTGCATTTATCTAAGTTTATTCCTTAATACCATCTTCCTATTCATGTTTGTGCTCTGGAATAACCCTACCAAGGTATCAAACATCTATTTGTATCTTCTTCTCAGTTAGGTGAGGGATTAAATGATCGTTCACAGATTCTAGGAGGACCCTTTCTACTTTGATGTTCTTCTTTTTGTGAGCCTCCAAAGCTTCCAGATCTATTGTTGGAGTAACTACTTTATCCACTAACTCCCAAAGGTCATACTCCTTCAACGCCAAAGTTACTCTTGCTTTCTAGGATAGGAATTTGGATTCTCCATCCAATTTTTCTTCAACTCTCAACAGTTTTTTTGTCATCCCTAAGACCTGATAACCTTCCCTGGAAATAACCTGTTGTTGAAAACTACACATGTACTAACTTGTACTAACATGTACTAACTTGTATGCGACTATTACAACCACAACCCATGTATGTAGGCAATTTTAACC
This sequence comes from Picea engelmannii, assembly GCA_009831015.1. NCBI lineage: Eukaryota > Viridiplantae > Streptophyta > Pinopsida > Pinales > Pinaceae > Picea > Picea engelmannii. Next base: position 306,855 of record ML784151.1, on the reverse strand, counting down.
ACTGCAACATGTGTATATACGTGTCTCTCACCATTGTAAGTCACCTATATGTGACTGTGCTCAAGTCCTCCCCCTTATATGAGAATATGCTCAAATCCACTTGTGTGTGTATGCAACTATGCTTTTTGTGACCCATGTACACCTCTATAAACCTGCAAAAACAAGTTTTACCTCTGTA
>ML784151.1:257526-284793 GCA_009831015.1 Picea engelmannii | reverse complement strand
TTTTATTTATTTTCCTTAATTTCTGTCACAGTTCATTGAATGCATTCTACAGTTTGATTACCACACAATTAATCATGCTTAATTTCTTTAACTGGTTTTTCTTTATAATCTTTAATCATTTATTCAATTAGGGTCGTTACATCTTTCTCCAAGAATTTACCTTTGCATCTAATAAATTTCTCCCCCTTTGTAATCAATGGAAAAGGTATTGTTGGTGTATATATATGCTTAGTATATTTCACTCATTTATATGTCAATTCTAGATTCGTAATCAAAATATTTGTTACACCATATGTGTCAAAAACAGGTAACCTATCTACGTATGTTGTATCTACTTCAATTAGGAAATAATTAACAAAAAAACATTGTGTTTTTAGATTATGTGAATACTTCACACAACTTCAAACTCAGAATGTAAATATTATAACAAAACTCTCAAACAAACACTCAATGGAAAAGTGTCTTTCTTATATAACAATTATGTTCATTATAGGCTCATGAAATGAAGAGATGAATTGAGGTCTTTCTTCTTGTAGCAATTGAAATAGCAATTAACAATTCACTTTGTTTACTCTTAGAAAGAAACCAATCATAATCCTATCAATTCCAATCAAACCTTCTTTAATACAGGAAGCAATCAATATGATTGAGAGACTTCATTACATGGAACATGAAGGTGAGAGATGAAGTCTTATGGTTCTTGTACCTACTAAGAACATCACAATCATAAATTCAAAATAATAACAATTTATTACTTAACAATCCCACACATATATCCAACTCTTGTTAACTAAATATCAATCTGTAGAAATGGAAATGGAATTATCTACTCTACTCAATGTATAACCATTCACTCACACTGATTCAAAATCAAATAAATATGTACTGTACTTAGAAATTTTATGCATTTAAAATCATTTTCAACACTCAACTATTAAGTTTTCACACTTACACAATTAACTCACAACACACAAAGACATGTACATGGAGGCTTACCTTGGTTGGGGTGGTGGGCCCTTGTCGAACCAACAAGGTACCTCTAAATAAATTGCAGACTAAAACACTTTACTCATACTCATGAATTGCAAAAAATAGCATTTACATTCCTTCAATTGATCAAGTGAATCAGAAGTTCAACATTTCATTCATCATAAAAATCTGTATCATTCTCTACTTACTACTTAATTTCTATCATCTACACAACATCCCTTTTAAAGAAGGTGAGTCATTATAACCAAGGTCTGAGGATAATTATCAATTGTTTTCAAAATGTTACAATTGGTGATTCATATCGTATCTCAAGGGATGGACTTCATCCTCATGACATGAAGTGCATGAGTAATGAAGTCTATCATGATCTCCAAACTACCTAAGGATATTTCCATCACACTAACTTCTTGGAATCACCACCAACATAATTGTTCAACACATGAATATTGTAGATAGGAGTTTAGTACCAGACTAGCATAGTCATAAATCTGGGTACCAAACCAGTGCAATGGTAGTACCGGAAGAGGTGTGGATCTGGTACTGGAAGAGGTGTAGAGCTGGTACCAGAAGAGGCGCAGAGCTAGTACCAGAAGACTACAGAGTACTGGATCAGGAAGAGTATTGGTACCAGATCAGGCAGAGTACTAGATCATGTGGAATACCAAATCAAGTAGTTGTTGCAGTACCAGACCAGTGGTAGTACCAGATGGAGCTGCTTAATTAATAGTCAAAGTAATTAGGAACATAAATAATCAAACATTTAACTCGAATTTAATCAAAAAATCAAACAAATCATGTTTTAACATAGGTTACCTCTCTATGCACATGGACAAGGTCACAAAGTAGGTTTGTGGAGGAAATGGTCAATCATATGCACATATCATAGGTAAAATAGACTCGGATAGAGGATAATATAGGATAATAGAAGTGTCAAAATGGACACTCAACATTTCCCCCATGCTAAATTCATTGCATGTCCTCATGCAACAATGTCAAAATTGATACTCAAATATTTGCAAAACTGAACCATCTCCCATCCTATTTGAACATCATTTATCTGGCTGTAGAATGTTGAGACCAAAAGATTCACTCCTAAGTTCCTTCTTAATCACCCTGGTGTATTGGATCAAACGTAAAACTTTGTTGAGTTTAGCAGAGACCTCTTCTTGTGCATCCTATAACCTTAGGTTATATTCTTTCAATTGTGCATTCTCTACCTTAATATTCCTATCCAACAATTGGTACTTTGTAACCTCTTGTTTTAGCTTCTCATTTTTTTTTTTTGGTTTCCCAATCTTCACTATCAATTGTTGTTTGCTCAAAGAATTGTCAGGATCAAATGTGGTTGTTTGTTCAATCACCTCCTCTTGGGATTCCTTCTCCTTTCTTAGACCTCTCAAGGTTTATTTCACTAACCCCTCAGCCTCACTAATCATCACTCCATATCCACTTTATTTCTCTGTTGAAGTCGGAATATCAATAGGCTCTTCTGGAAGAGAAGGCACATGTGGAACTGTTATCTATTTGGCCATGCTTCTGGTGGTTTTTCGTACAAGAAATGAGACTTCCTCATATTTTCTGATAGGGGTGGAAGTCTCTTCAAACAACTTCCTCTTATTTTTTTTAGTATCATTTATAGGCAAGGTGACCTGTTTCTCTTGTAGAGAATTGATCTTCACCTTAGAGGACCGAAGTGTGGGTTCTGGAGTTTGTTCTTGCTGAACATTCCATGTTTCCATTCTGGAGGACTAAGGTGTAGGTTCTGAGATTTGTTTCTTTTGAACCTTATTCATTTTAAGCTTCTCTTTAATTCCACTTGTCATATTAGGAGTCTTATCCAAATCACTAATCGACTCTTGATAAAACACAATAGCTTCTTCAGGGGTCTTCTCCAACTCATTAACCGATTCGTGAGGGAACTCAATAGTTTCCTCAGGGGCATCATGTGAAACTTCCTTTTGACCTGTTTTCTTCCTTTTTCACTTCTCACTTCATGGCAGTTGATTGGTATGGGTCGAGGCTAGACTTTGTCCTTTAGATTGGGTAGGCCTATCCCTCTTAGATGTAGTGGGCTCCTCTAGGATTTGTTCTACTGGCACACCCTTCTTTTCACACTTTTTCCTACTCTAAATGTTTGGTTCATGGGCATTTTCCAACTTGATAACTGGCTCTGGTGACAATTCAATGGTTACCTCAGGAGCACTATCTGATCATTCACCTTTCCCAGAGTCCTTCCTTTTCTATCTTTTAGTTTTTGGAATCAGGGTTGGACTAATTTTCTGATATTGGGAGGTTTTCTTTTTTTTGGATGCAGTAGGCTCCTCCACAACAGACTTGTCCTTATCCAATTCATCAATAGGCTAGGATGATCTAGGTGTAACAGTATATTATTCACCCTATGACTTATTCCCTTTGTTTTTATTCGTCTTTCTGTTGGACCCCTCACTGTATGCCTCTGTTTCTTGTTCTTCTATAGATTTAGACACTCCTTCTTGAGCAAAATTTTGTTGAAGTAATTGTTTCCAACTACTGCCTTGTTTTCTCAAGGCATGCATAACCAATAGTTTCATTAGGCCATGGTGATGGATACTGATTTCGGGTTTCTTGGGAGTCTATTTAACTTCTCTCACCATTTTATTTAAAATCACCCAAAGGAAGTGGGGAAAATCAATTTGTGGCCCTCCTTCAAAATGTGACAAAAGTTTCAAATGGTATAGGAAGGTCATGACATACCTCCCTTCACAAGTGAGAAATATCTGTAAACTAATGAGCATCATCCAATACTCTTCTTTGATGCAGCTTCGAGGAATTCCTTTGGTCGAATCGAGGTCCTGATGCTCCAGTCTTATAAATTTTTGACAAAGCTTCCTATCAACGATCACCCCCTTAAAATATTTCTCTCCAGAGGAAGGTAATCTTGTAGATTTTTCTATGGTGGCCTATGAAACTGTCAATTTCATATCCCCAAACTTAACACTTTCTCCATCATAGGTCTGTGTAAAAGCAAGAGAGACTCCCTCGTGATAGCCTTTGAATTTTTCCAAAAATGGGACTCGGTCGGCCTGTTCAAATATCTCCCTGTAAGCTTGATATTATTGGGTTTCCCTGTATAACTGGAACACAGGTTCATGTCTATCAACCCCCATCCTGGCTTAAAACAATTCTTAAAGCATATGAGGCAACGAAACAAAGGATCGAGGGTTGAGTATCGGATCAACGTAGTCCGCGATGGAGTACCAGAAGAGGATAAGTATGCAAACGATATGAAGGAACATAATCATAGTGTAAATTGAGGTGGTGTGACGGTAAAACGGTAAATAACGTTGATCTAGATGGTGAAGCCATCTAGAGGAGTGCTTATAAGTTAAGATTCAGATTGCAATTCTCACATCCATGGTAATGATGGAAAGGTAATATAAGTTGAATTCATTAATAACTTATAGAATCATATGGAGGTTGGCATCAGATCATGTTCACAAGAGTGTTGGGTAATGATGACAAGATATGTGGTCATTATGACCAGAATTCACAAGTATGAAATCGTTTGACATCATCATGATCGGAACGAAATCATATTTTGACATGCATTAAGATGTGGCTTAAGTCATTCGTATGGAACGATGTTGGATCATGGGATTATGATGTTACTTCACCATATAAACATAAAGAATGAAATTGGTCTAGTTAGAGATACAATTACCTCATACTCTCACCATTTCGGGTGTATAACAATGTTTTCTTCACGAGGAGATGTATACGAGGGCTTGCAGAAGTTTATGGTAGGGAGCGTGCAATAATTGAGGACAGGAGGATGTATGAGAGTAACCACATATTTAATACATATTTAGTATAATTCCTTAATAAAATGAAATGTTGATTTTATGCCTCCTATTACTTGAAGCATTTATATCGAGCAGCAAAAAAACTTTGAGTATAGGATAAGGACTACCAACACCTCATTACCAGTACCAGATCACACCTTAGTGCCATACCACTACTTAGAAAATATTTTTTGTAGTGCTAGACCAACATAGAACTTCTCCTTCAGTACCAGATGAACACAGTGGTGAATTTGTTGTGGTATCGAATCAACACAGACATTCTCCTTCAATACCAGATGAACACAGTGGTGAATTTGTTGCAGTATCAGATCAACATCGAGCTTTTCCCAGTATCAGAATATCACAGGCCTTCTCCCACATTACCAGATGAGAACAAACCTTCTCCCACAGTACTAGATAAGCATGGACCTTCTCCCACGGTACCAGATGAGCACATAGGTGAACATTTTTGCAGTACCGGAATAGGACAGAGATGTTATCTAGTACCGGATCACCACAAAATTGTATTTCAGTACTCAATGAGAATTGGATAGGGTACCTGGTGGTGGTCTTCTATAGAATGGAACTTTCTAGTCTGCACTTTGTAGAAATTGTTGGTGTTTTCTGATGCTATGGAAGAGAACATGTGATTTGATTCTACTGAAAGTCCATGTAGGTGAAACAAATATCAACAGTTGATACAGAAAATCTAAATTTGCAGGGAAAGTGTCAGAAAATAATGAAAAAGACTTTAATGACTGGTACCCAAGCTTTGTAACAAGAAGGTACTTTGTAGTTTGGACAACCGCATTTTGAGATTTAGAATTCTCCTCTTTTTGGAACCAAGATGATCACTACTCATGTTGCCACTTCCTTTTTATTATCAAAATAATCCTAACTACTACTATTCTATAGATTTTTCTCGAGTCTAGATTAGTTAATGCTCGTCGATGTTTTCAGTTTTAAGGAGTCTGAAAAAATTAAAGAAAAATCCATCTGTTGTCTCATGTATTTTTCTCAAGCTTGAGCCAGTTCCTGCTCGTCAATGTTTTCAATTTTTAGGAGTTTGGAAAACTTAAAGAAAACTCCATCTACTGTCCCATGGATTTTTATCGAGCCCAGGCCAGTTCCTACTCACCGGTGTTTTCAATTTTTAGGAATCTAAAAAACTTAAAGAAAAATCCATTTAGCTTGTTTTCCAAAAAATGGTCTACCAGGGTTGGGTAAAGGGGTAGACCTACACCTGGCAGATGTCCTCCTTATTCATTTATCTACATAAGAACACAATCAACTTTTTGTTTTTGTTAGTAGCACCAAAATATCTATCTAATGACACACCTATTTACAGATATGTATAGAGACAAATTAATTCACACAACCAAACTTACTGTGGTGGATCAGCAGGAGGAGAAACCCCCTTGCTTACCATTTTCATTTTAGAATTCTAAAGAACATGTCTGACAAAATCCTCTTTGGATAGAGGCTTATGATAAACCTTCAATCGATGTTCATTCATGACAAAGGAGGTCTAATTCTCATCAATAGTTTGTATCTTAACTAAACCATTGTCATAAGTTGTGTCAACTTTATAGGGTCCCAACCATCTAGTATATAGTTTACTTTTGAAATTCTTGAACCTACTGTCATATAGTAGGGCACAATCACTTGATTGAAAAGACTTCTTCTTGATGTACTTGTCATGCCATTTAATCCTCTGTTCTTAAATAAGGGTGGTCCTTTGAAGAGCATCTTGTCTGACCTCATCAAGCTCATTCAACTGTAATAGCCTCTGTTTTTTAGATTCATCCAAATCCATCCCTAGTTTCACGGTAGTCCTAAAGGTTTTCACTTGAAATTCTATGGGAAGCAACACCTGCTTCACATATACCAACTCATATGTTGTATGGCTTGCTGTGTTTCTCCAAGCTAGAATATAGGCCCATAAGGCCTCAAGAAACCTATCAACCCGGTCTTTTTGATGTAGCTAAACAGTTTTGGTAAGAATAGCTTCTATCACCTTATTGGTTGATTCCACCTGCGCATTTGCTTGAGGGTGATAAGATGAATATTTTCTATGTTTGATTTTATATTGTTTAGTAAGGGATTTGACCAAATTGGAGGTGAATTGGGTTCCTTGGTTAGTTACTATTTCTCGAGGCACACCAAAGTGAGTAAATATTTCTTCAAAGAGAAAATCTACAATAGATTGTTCATTAGCATAATATAAAGCTTTAGATTCCACCCATTTGGTCACATAATCTGTGTAGACCAAGATGTAATTCTTCCTTTGATACATGGGGTTAATAGGTCCTACAAAATCCAAAGCCCATTTCTCAAAAGGTTGGATTACTACCTAATATTGGAGGGGCATCTCATCAATTGCAATAGGTTTTCTCACCCTTTGACAATCATCAGAGTTGGCCACATACTTCTTTGCATCCTTGAAAATAGTTGGCTAATAGTAGTTGGATTGTAATATCTTGTATGTTATCCTTTTGTTAAAAAAATGGCCTCCACATGGACCATCATGATAGGATTTGAAGATGTCATGCATCTCATCCTCCCAAACACAACTTCTGATCACCAAATCAGACCTAGTTTGGTATAAACAATCATCATGCCACATGTAATTGGCACTTAGCTAGATAATTCTTTGTTTTTCTTGGGAGGACAGATTCTGAGGTAGATTTTCTGTTACAAGATAGTTGGCTACATCTGCATACCAAGGAATGTAAGTAGAAATAGAAAATAGATTCTCATCTACAAAATTGTCATCTACTGGAGTATTATCACCTGTATGAATGAGTCTAGACAAGAAATCAACAACTAGATTATCTCTTCCAGGCCTATCAATAATGGTGATATTGAATTCTTGCAGTAATAACAACCATCTAGTCACTCTAGCATTTGTAACAAGTTTGTTCATCAAAAAAATGATGGTTGAATGGTACAAAAACTTCATACCCTATTATGTAGTGTCTAAACTTGTCAATGGCATATACTACTGACAAGAATTCTTTTTCAGTAACAGTGTAATTTACTTCATTAGGTGAAATATTCTTGTTGACAAAGTATATAGCATATGGAATATGGACTTCCCTTTGTCCTAAAACAGCCTCCAAAGTTGTATTTGAGGCATTCTTGCAGATATGAAAAGGAAGAGACCAGTTTGTTCCTCTCAAAATAGAAGCACTTGAAAGATTTGTTTTTAAAATTTCAAAGGAGATTTAACATTGTTCATTCCAACAAAATTCATCCTATTTTGCTAACAGTTTGAACATTGGGGCAGCTACATTTGTAAAATTCTAAATGAACCTCCTATATTAACCACCATGCCCTAAAAAGCTTCTGACCTGTTTATGTGAGCTAAGGATTTTGATTTGAGAAATGATGTCAATCTTGGTAGGGTCTACCCTTATTCTAGTACCAGAGATGTGATGACCTAAAACGATTCCTTCAATGAGCATCATTCTAGATTTTTCATGATTGAGGGAAAGGTTGGTTTCTTACACCTAATCAGTACTTTCTCCAAATTGTCCAATGCTTGTTGGAAATCATCCCCATATACTGTGAAGTCATCCATGTATAATTATACACAGTCATGGGTCAAATCAGAGAAAATGTCCAAGACAACCCTTTGAAAAGTAGCAAGGTAATTACACAAACCAAAAGGAAGAACTCTATAAATATACGTACCCCATGGGCAAGTAAATGTGGTTCTTTCCTAATCTTCTAGTGAAATTTTGATCTGATTGTAACCACTAAACCCATCCAAGAAAGAAAAATACCTCTTCATAGACAAAGTGTCCAAGACCTGGTCTATGAAAGGAAAAGGAAAGTAATCTTTATAGGTAGCCTTGTTCAATTCTCGAAAGTCCACACAAATCCTCCATTTACCATTTTTATTAGGGACAATAACTAATGGGGATACCCACTTGCTATCCAATATAGGGTAAATAAAATTGGCATGTGGGAGTTTTTGGAGTTCTTCTTTCATTGTGTCTTTTAAGGCTGGATTCATTCTTCTTTGGGGTTTCCTAACATGTCTAATTTGGTCATTAGTGTATATATGATGCATACAAGTGTCTGGGTGAATCCCTTTCATGTTGGAGTAATACCATGCAAAAGCACCAGATTGTCCTTGAATCATTTGAATCAATTTGTGTTGTTGATCTGTTTCTAAACTAGCATTGATGTAAAAGGATTTTCCAGGGTTGATTTCAACAACCTGGACAGTCGATTCCTTCACTTCATCTACTTGTGAAATAGTGGCTACTGTAGAGCGGGAGGGGTGCCATATTTCATTGAATTTAGAGCTGAAGATATGTGTGTATTCAGGAAATATTGAGGGTATTCAATGCATTCTATATCAGCCAAAAATAGGCTTAATATTTGTTCTTCAGTTTAATCTTGAACTCCTTTTACTTGTTTGAGTGTCAATAAAGGTTGGGTACAGTCCTCCTCCCCATAGGGATTCTCCAACCAGAGAGTAACTTCAGTGGCTGGTTGGGAAGGGCGAAAGAGAATAAGTTTTTGAGTTTGGGTGCCATTGGAAATTGTCATCTCTCTAGAACGACAACTAATAAATGCATCAGCAGTGGCCAACCAAGGTCAGCCAAGCACTCTTGGATGTCCTGGTTTGGAGGATTTGGGATGAATCACTAAGAAATCCATAGGGTATTCCCAAGAGGCCAAAGTGACTGTTACATCATCTAGACTTTTTGTTGGGTTGATGACTGATTTGTCTGCTAATTCCAGCAAAGCCTGTGTTGGTCTTAGGTGATTTAGTTGCAGCGTTTTCATGGTGTCAACCGTTAAAACATTTAATGTTTCTCCTAGATCAATAAGTGTGTTTGGAAAAGAAACACCATTAATATATATGGTCACCACTGGATTTCTTGGATCAATATATTTAGATGGCATTTCTGATATAAATTCTTATAGTTGTCCAACCACCTGTATAACAGGAGGCTCCTTCCTCTTCCTCCCTAGATTTTTAATGTAAACATCCCTTACAATATTAGAATAAATAGGTATGTCCTTAATGGCCTGAAGTAGGGGAATATTTACATATATGTTTCTAAGTTCGGTCTCTAGATTATTCCGTAGAGGTACCTCAAATGTATTCACAAGTAACCTTTCTAGATAAGGAGGAGGATTAGTTTTCTGAGGTATTTCTGTTGGGTGAGAAGTGTGAGGAGGAATTTCATGTTGTACAGGTGTGTTTCTTTCTTCATATGATTGGTTATCCATTTGTTCTTCTCCTTGAACTGCTTGATTATCTATTTGTTCTTCTTCTTGAACTGTTTGATTATCTACTTGTTCTTTTTCTTAAATAACCATAGTAAGATTTGGTTTATTCAAAACCCTCCCTGATCTTAATTCAATTCCATTAAATGAAACATGAGTTATCACATAAGTGGGGAAGGTTTGTAATTCAATTTTTTTTACAGGCTGTGTAGGTATATTATTTGGATTATGGATGGGTTGTGCAGGAATAGGGGTGTTGACAATAAAAATCGCAACGAGGATTTTGCCAGCAAAGTATTGCTAAAGACTATTATTTAAACTAAACTAATGATATATAATACTAGTAGGTGGGACCCCCTTGTATATTGGAGGATTAAATAAGGTTCTTATTTGATATTTATTTTTTTGTTCGACACTGCTTATAGGGTTCCACATGATTGATGATGAAATAATGGTTTTATTTGCGACTTGATGGCAGATGGATAATGGATTTTATGTGTTGGTTGTGTTGCGCTAAACTCTAAATTCCATGTATAAATGGCTTATATTCACTGTTATTACATTTCTATTGGCACCATGAGTTATTACCTATTACACCTGCACAAGACACATGTTAGTTATAATAAGAGACAAGAGCAATATGGAAAAAAATCCTAGAAGAAGGAACTAAACTATGCTATGTTATACTATATGCATTTAAAATTAAAGGAATTGATGTTAGTCCTAACTAGAAATGTTAGTGGCTATACAATTTTATTGAGTTATATGAGGTGCATGTGATATATGTTATAGTATGGTTTTGGGAAATGGTTAATATGGATCGGGTGGCGCAATTGGCAAGCAATGTATGCAAGTTTCAATGCATGGATTAATGACATGGATTAATGGTTTGGCTAGCTGGCATGTCCTATGTAATTGAATGAGTGGAGGATGGAAGCAATGTGCATTAAATGCACATCACTCCATACTTCTCCCACTGGGCCATCACCCTAGATTGGTTATTGTTCATTTTAATTTTGTTGTGGTTAAGCTCTGGGATTCAGGTGTGGAAGGAATTACTCGACCAAGCTCGCATTTTTTAAGGCCATTTGGTTACAGGTATGTTTTTTTCACCCATCCATGCAATCTCTCTGTTTATGAAATGAACGTTGGCTCGGTGATGTATTGGTCTATTTTTTCTTGAGGATAAAAACTGTGTAAACTCGTGGTGTTTTCTCTGGAATGGTTGTTTGTGTTATTCGTTGCAATGGAAAAATTGATGGTTGAAGTCGCGATTTCATTGGTTGTTCTATGTGGTGGAAGTCATGATGGCCCTATGTTTTCTTTATGGGTTTTTATTGGAAGGTTTCATTTTGTTTGGCCTTGCTGGTCATCTCCTCATATTCATTGTAAACACACCTGGTTGTATTTGGTGTTATGGGGTTGTTGCGTATGATTTGAACCACCTTTGGGTGACTGCATATCGTTTTTCCACCTGGTCATGATCTCATTTTACGTTATTGGTATCCACACATTTGGTTATTGGTGGCTATTATGCCAAGAAGATTTCTTTAGGGTTGGTTGGTATTACCTAGGCTCTGCATTTCTATCAACATTATTCGGCTTTTGGGAAAACTATGAGGGTTATGCCTCTGCATGTTATTGGTGTTGGTTATTGGCTAGTGAGAAATATATTCTCCTCTGCATCATGGTCTACCCTACCTAGTCTCGAACGGTCACCATGTCTCACAAGATAAGGGTTGTAAGGATTATGGTTCCATTGTGCTTGTCTCGAAGTCTCTCACCTACTATTGATATGGTTGACCTCTGGTCTCCCTGTGTTTGGTTCCACCGAACGAACCCTTGGTTATTTTTTTCATTAGTTTCAGAAGATGATTTTGGTAAACTAAACTTGTTGGCATGTTTTACTGGAAGCACGTGCTTGTCATTGATGGCAAGAATAGTAGTGAACCAAACCTTCAGAGTGCAGAAGATGAGAAATCTTGGAAGAGATAGTGGTCCAGAAGTGCAGATGAGGTCCAAGAGATGGACTCGCAGGAGGAGCAAATTTCAAGACTCGTGAACACCTAGAAAACCTTCTAAGTCGGAGAGATCAAAAGCTCAGGAGGAAGAGCGACAATGACCGTTGGATCACGGATCCAAAGTACCAACAACTATCGGATTGAATTAATGGAAAGATAAGATAAGCAAGAGTTGAGATATGAGATCTCGATCACCTGAATTTTCGTCAGCTGTCGGATCAAAATAAATGGGAGGATAGAATAAGAAAATATGGAGAGTCGTTGAATTTAATCCAAGTCAAAGTTGCATCGCATATATATCAAGTCGTTGATCTAATATCTTGATCAATGAATGACATTCGTTTTGGGTCTAAATATGTGAGGAGGTTATGCTCTGGAGAAATCACTTTGAGAAGTTTCCATTTGAGATTTGAAATCCCCAAAGTTTGGAGAGGTGGAGAGCCTAAATAAATCCTCGATCGTCGCATCATCTGAAGTAAATTTCAGTCGTTAGATCATTCTAAAGTGGAAGGATTGGATAAGTTATAAGAATGGTGCACTAATCTCAAGGGATGATAATCAGAATCTCAGATCTATGGTCGACAGGGCATATCGGAGCCCCCGAACCTTTTGTCTTTAACCGGGGGGGTGGTCCAAGTTGGTGGTATTTTCTATGTGGGACCCTCATACATGTCACCTTCATGTTAATGTGGACCCCCCTCGCTCATTACCACTTACCCCCTAACCCTGCCTCCGATTAAACCACCAAACCACTCATACATACCACCTCCGCACTCCCACATCACACTCCACTACCCGCTACACGTCACACTCCACTACCGCGCTCTACCTCCTTAATCCACTACTCTGCCTACATGTCTCACCCACATCAGTACACCACCTCATCAAGGACATGTGGCAGACCATGTCAGCAAGGACATGAGTCGTCTGATCTAAAATATCACTTCGGGTGTATTCTCAACCGTTGATCATAGTACAATGGAAGGATAGTGTAAGTTTGAAAAGTTGAAACCCTCAAGTTTCGAAGGGTGAAGTTCTGAAAGTCGTCCATATCAATGATTGATTAAGTCCTAGCCATTGAATTGAACAATGAAAGGATGAGTGTAAGGATCAAATCTGACCATTGATTTGTTTTTTTGAAATGAACCGTTGATCTGGTTGAAAGGTCAAATTGCAAAAGTGAATGAGAACCGTTGATCTGAGAGGGACACACCTCAATGTATTTTCAACTCTAGATGTTTGGCGTATGGGAAAAGTGAGGTTTGAGATTTGAAACTGTCGGAGCCTGGCTCACAAAGTAAATCTCAGTCATTGATTTAGGAAGGGTATATCTGATTTGCAAACTTCAGTGGACATATATGAATCGTCAGTTTAGGAGCATCGTCAAGATCGTGAGATCGACAGTCCCATCGCATTGCAGGGATAGAAAATTCTCATGTCTTAATTTTTTGTGAGGGGGCCCCAATCGAAATGACAGTTTTGGAGAAAGGACACCTGGAGGCTCATAGTGAATTGCGGGGTGAAAAAATGGTTTCCCTCAAACCACCTTTGGCCATGCCTACAATCGCATGGTCACATGATAGCATCACCCATGGTCACATCAACAGAAGATAGGGGAAGGAGCTAACATTTCTAGGCTCCACCTCGAAGTATAATCCAACGGCGTTGATCAAACCAAATCTGATCGAAGGGTTGTTGTTTCATCTCGTGATTTCTTGATCAGTTACGATTTAGTTACACTAACTTAATAATTGTTCATGAGCAGTTGAATCATTGTTCCTAAGAAGTGGAATCATGGCTCTTGAGAGTTCGGAGATTCCCGACATTAAGCATTGGAGATGTAGAGTGTAACGGATGATGAGAGCATGAATAAACGAATGTTGGCCCTTGACCAAGTTTTGAGGAATACTTGGTCATATTTGACCGTTTTTTAGACTTCGACAGAAGGAGGCACGTGAGATGAAGCCAAGATCACGGGATGTCGGCCCACTTTGGGTCCTTTTTGGGTTTTGGGGAATATGTAATGGTAAAGGGATGTTGGCTCATGGGTTTACCCATGCTTAGGCCCACTTTTGTAATGTATAAATAGATATCTAGGCGATGTAAGTAGGGAGGAGAATATTAGCCAATGGCTAAGTGATAGAGTTGATCTATGTGATTGACTTGCAGAGCTAAGTGAAAGTGTTGTAAGTGTTGAGTGCATAGATTGTAAGGAGGCTCTATGCTAGATCTACTCGAGGAAGGAGGATCTGGCAAGGTGTGCGCAGATCTCCTGTCCTATGCGGAGTAGGATTTTGATAGATCTTTGCTATAACCGAATTGACCGAAGCTAATAAAGAAGAAGAGTTGGTGGACTTAGCCCCAAGGTGGGGGTGAACCACGTAGATACTGTGTGTTGTGCTATGTGCTCATTCTTAGATGTTTTGTATTGTTGAATGCCTAGATGTGATTAAATAGACTTTCTTATGCTTAGTGTTAGAGATGTATATGAATGTTAAATCCGATGTGTATGAATATGCTAAGTGCTTGGTCTACCAGATCTGATTTGTCTTCTTGTTGCTAAGTGCTAAATAACCTACACCTAAGTGAATGTTGTGATGCTCTGTTACGCTGGCGAAGTAGATCTAAGTGGAATATTGATGAATGATCTATGATAAGTTCTTTCTAAGTGTTGTAATCACAGACCTGTGTCCCAGCTAAGGTTGCAGACACATGAGTCTTGAACCACCCCTGCCTCTACCTCGGGTGAGACTTCATCTGCTTCGTAGGTGTTGTCGAAAGGGCCGGTAGTTAGGGTTTTGTTGGTGCATTGTTGTACTGTTGAAACCCGGGTCTGCCCCTGTGCCAACAAATGGTTCCATTGCCAGGACTGGAACTGTGATTGTTGGGAACTAAAAGAGAAGAATATATGTGCAAAGATTCATCCTGAAACTGTGGAAGCTCTGCACGTGGATCTATGTCCTAGTTCTTAGTATTTTACTTGATCTGAAAATCTCTATGCTAAAAAGAGAAGGCCAGATGTGAAGAAAAGAAGCGAGATCTGAACTCTTTTTTTCTCTAAGAAAGATAAAAGTGGAAGTTTCTGAAGAAAATAGGTAAGATCTGTAAGCTTTATGCTCTTATAAAGGTAAGAATAGTAGAAAACGTTTTTAGATTTGAAATCTTTGTGCTCTGTAGAGGTATGATAAGTGAATTTTTTTTGTTTCTAGAGTATGGATCTAGGTATGTTTGATAGATTTTGTCCTAGCTTGAAAACTAGGGCATTAATAGATGAAAGAAAGTCTGATATGAATAGATCTAATAAGAATAATGATATGTATGTTATACCTATGCATAGAAAGAATGTTTGGACTAACAAATGGATGCATGATCCTAGAAAGAATTTTGTGTAGGCTAGCTACCATGATCCTGGTACGCAGTACAGAAGAATTTGGGGATCATTTAAAAGAGACAAAGGATTAACCTTATGTTACAGTTACAGAAGACCGGGACATATTGCTAAGGAATTCCCTGGTGGGAGATCTAGTTATCTCTATTGTAAATCCTTGGACCACGAAGTATTGGATTTCCCTAGAATGATTGCTAAGATTGAAGACATGAATCTGAATGCATAAAACCCTAAGACCGATCCAGAAATAGTAGAACCCCAACAAGAATCAGAGAAGGTACTATTGTAGATGAAAGACACCTTGAACGATCACTGACATGTTAGGCTGCCAGAGATATTTAAAGAAAAAGAATGCATTGAATCAAGAATAGGAGACTTCGACATTGACTCTGTCCTTGATGAGGAAACACCAGTGAAAATTATGCCAGAGAGAACATGGGAAGCTATATAAAGACCTGCTTTGATTCCTTCATTAAGAGGAATAGGGTTATTCAGAGGGAAACTGGTAAACCTATGTGGAAGGCTCACTCAGATGTCTATGAATGTCAATGGAACTTTGACAAAGGAAGATTTTGAGATTATCAAATTTATTGAGGACAACGCCTCGTTTACTATGTTACTTGGAAACCCTTGGATTGAAAGAGATAAATATAGGAAGAAGGAAGAAGAAAAGGTTTCAGAATAGCAGAGACAAGAGTTAAAACATTTCATGACTAGAAGGATCGTGCAGTTGATTGAAGAATAACTCAAATCTATTTGACACTAGAAGCCCAGATGTTAAAGATGCAAAAGCACTAGGGGACTCACAGAATATTGGAGTATCTGTATCATATATAGATGAAGGAGTACCCCTGAATCTTGGGAGAGAACCTTAGCAATGGGAAGTGACTAGGCCCAAGGAAAATAAGAATCAAAACAAGAAAAGAACTACCGAGACGAAGCTGATGGGGAAGAAGGATAGGAAGCTAAGTAAAAAGAGAGCTAAGACCGACAGGATACAGAGGGTTCCAGAGGGAACCTCTCAGAAAGAAAACTTGTAAAATTGGAGCATCGTCTGGATATCAGAATAGTGACATGGGTGACTTCACCATGGAGAAGCAATATAATTGTTGGAAGTTGATATACCTATTCGACTGCTACTTTGAACAGATTGAAAAGCATTGTTGTCTCATCACCAGACCGTTATATTGTGCCATAACAAACAAAACAAGAGTTAATGAAGCCCCATATCTTTTACAAACGATATGTTACCAAGTTACTTACGTATTCCATCATGCCATGCATGGGAGATACGTTTGCTAATTGTGAATTTGAGTCCACAGACTACACAAATTGTGAACAGTGATTAGTCCACTCTTACTCTTTACAGTACCTACGTTACTTTGAGAACCAGAGAATCTCAGATCCAAAAGAGTCATGTCGGAGAGAGGATTGTCTACAGGATTACAGGCATCATCGACAAGAGGAGTGCAAGCCTCCCCGTCAGTTGCTCAAGCAGGAACATCCTGAGCTAGTGCACAAAGAAGAACCAAACATAAGGATGATATTGCCAATGCGAAGTTGGTTCCATCTATTCTACCTGCTTACATACCACCTCTGAGTAGTGCCATCAACAGAGACAGTGTGCCCGGAGACTTTGAGTACACTCTAGTCACTGCATACCTGCCAAAATGGGTACACCCAGTCCACGTAGATCAAGACAAGATTGAAGCATTGAAGTTTAGTGACTTCAACCTGGGGGATCATAAAGTTTACAGCATTCTTTCCCTGTACAAGTACCTAACTAGAACCAAGGGAAAGAATTTGAATATTTTCCTTCAGCAATGGATGATGAACCTCGCGCAGTCCACTCTGCTCAACATTATGAAGATACCGCACTTTGACAGACACCCGGAGGTGAATGCTTGTGTAAATATGTTGTTGGTGAGTTTCCATGGAGGATACTTATGGTTAAACCATCGCATAAAAGTTGACACAATGCTTGATCAATTGGATCACCGGGCTTAGCATGCATGGCCCTTATCCCCATGATTACTATCCTTGAAATACTGTAGATCGTGCTCTTGCTCATAAGATCAAAGAATCTTATGGTGATGTTGAGAAAGGCACGCAAGGCTACAAGGTAGCTTCTATTGAAAGTGGCACAATGTGCCTCGCCTGTCAACTGATCGCAGGGAAGTTGGTACGTAAGAATCGACCCACACAAGTATCCAAGTTTGTAGTCGACCTCGCAGGGAAGTGCGTAGAGGGACTATAGATGAATTGGGCAAAGTACCTGGTGAATCAAATAGAGATTGACTGTAGAGAAGCCCAAGATTAGGGGCATGAATTCCATTTTAGATGGCTATTGGTACTTATAGCTTTCATTGCATGGGATCTACCGAAAGTTACAACCTTCCCAGACATCGACCCCTTTGAACCACTGGCCACGAAGTTTAGTACATGGTGGTACTCGAATGATATGAATAATCAGTGGCATTCCAATTCCATCTTCCATACCTACTACACCCAGTTGAAGATCTCCATTCAGTCCGAGCCTCACATGACCCCGAATACTTTACATAGGTTTCGACCTTTGATGAATTTCAACGTGGACTGCCATTTCATATATATTACAACACGTGTTGATGAGCACAAGGAACAACTTCAGTCTTATTATAAGCTGATAGAAGAAGACCTGGAGGAGATCACCAAGGAATGGTCGGCGGACCTCCTTGTTTCGGTAGACCTCGCAGAAATGTCCAACATCAATAGCCCAGAAGCTACGCAGTATACACCTAGGGCCAGTAAGACAAAGAAAACAAATAAGATGAAGAAGGCTGAGGAATTTCAGGATATAGAAAGCCTATCTGTGAGGATGGATTCTATTTCACTAGATCAAGGAGGTGATGGTGAAGACTTAAAAGAAGTCAAACAAAGACCAGAAGATGAAGTAGAAATCATAAATAAGAGGAAGGGTTCGTCTCCGAAACCTTCCTCTCGGAAGAAATCAAAAGCACCCGTAACTAAGATACAGACCACGCTCACTCTAGATGACTTCAGTTTCCTCATCGTAGCTATGAATGAAGCTATAGAAGAGATAGAAGAAAAGCAAGAGACTAATCAAGAAACAATCTACAAGAGAATTGAGATTGAGCCCCAAGGAGTGCAGTAGGCACTTCAGTCTAGCTACGTAGTCTCCACTGTGCCCTTTCCAGAAGGAACAACAAAAGAGGGAGATGAACTAGTTCAACTCCGCAAGATTGTTGACACAATCGAATTATGCCTTCAGAAATCACAGGAAGAAACAACACAGGCCACCTAGGCCTTAAAGCAAGCATAAGAGGAAATCATCTAACAACACCAAGTTGTGCAACAAGATAAGGACACTCTCCAAGCGAAATTTGCAGAAGATAGAGAGAAGCTACAAAAAGAGAAAGAACAATTGCTCGCAAAATAGATAGGGATTGAAGAAGCAGTCAATAGAGCATTTCTCTTTGTGACCGGCTTAGAGAAGAAGGAAAAAAAACCCCTCAAATGCCAAGTAATAGAGATTTCTAAATTCATTCAACAACTTCAACAAAGAGTCATGGAATTAGAGCTTCAGACCATACCAAGTACCTCGCAAGAAGTGCGTGACTAGCGAGAAATGACTGCCCAAAGAACAATAGAAAGGATTAAAGAACTCACTGAGGAATGCAAATAGTTAAGTAGAAGAAGTGCGCAGATATATGAGAACCTAACCAAGAATCCATAATTTCATAGATTGGAGTCATATCTCTAGGAGATGAAGCATGAAATAGAAAAGATACAGGTGCAGCTGAAAGCCCTATCACCCGTAGAGAGAATCAAGCGGTCTCACGAGAAGCACACTACCCAGCAGCAGATCCATACGATCCAGATCAAGGTAATGGAAGTAACTCAACAATCAACCTGTGAAGGATAAGGCATGTCATCTATTTACAGAGATTGAGAGCCAAGGAAGAGAGCTGGAGCAGGTCGTTAATTCAGCACAGCAATGCCTAGAAGGGCTGGTGAATAACACACTCATCCAAGAGTTCACCGAGAAAGAGGTTGTGGCACAGAAACAGGTCGAAGTAGCTCGAGCTAATATCGAGGCATTCGAAGCAAAACTTATCATACCTAAGTGACTCAGGACGAGTCACATGTGAGTGTTGGGGGCATGTTGGCCCTTGACCAAGTTTTGAGGAATACTTGGTCATATTTGACCGTTTTTGGGACTTTAACATCTTGTCGAAGGAGGCATGTGAGACAAAGCAGAGATCACGGGATCTTGGCCCACTTTGGGTCCTTTTTGGGTTTTGGGGAATATGTAATGGGAAAGGGATGTCGGCTCATGGGTTTACCCACACTTAGGCCCACTTTTGTAATGTATAAATAGATATCTAGGCGATGTAAGTAGGGAGGAGAAGATTATCCAAGGGCTAAGTGCTAGAATTGATCTATGTGATTGACTTGCAGAGTTGAGTGCAAGTGTTGTAAGTGTTCAGTGCATAGATTGTAAGGAGGCTCTATGATAGATCTACTTGAGGAAGGAGGCTATGGCGAGGTGTACGTAGATCTCCTGTCCTATGCAGAGTAGGATTTTGATAGCTCTGTGTTGTAACTCGATTGACTAAAGCTAATAAAGAAGAAGAGTTGGTGGACGTAGCCCCAGGGTGGGGGTGAACCACGTAAATACTGTGTGTTGTGCTATGTGCTCATTCTTATATGTTTTGTATTGTTGAATGCCTAGATGTGATTAAATTGAATTGCTTATTCTTAGTGCTAGAGATGTATATGAATGCTAAATCCGATGTGTATGAGTATGCTAAGTGATTCGTCTACCAGATATGATCTATCTTGTTTTTGCTAAGTGCTAAATAACCTAGACCTAAGTGAATGTTGTGATCCTCTGTTACATTGGTGAAGTAGATATAAGTGTAATATTGATGAATGATCTATGCTAAGTTCTTGGTAAGTGTTGTAATCATAGACCTGTGTCCTGGCTAAGGTTGTAGACACCTGAGTCTTTCAACCACCCCTGCCTCTACCTCAAGTGAGACTTCATATGCTTCGCAGGTGTTGCTGAAAGAGCCGATAGTTAGGGTTTTGTTGGTGCGTTGTTGTAGCGTTGAACCCGGGTCTACCGCTATGCCAACAAAGAATGATGTTGAGACATAGGAATGTTGTTGTTTCTCAGTGAAACAAGTTGAACTGTATGTAATCAAGTAGAGAGCATGAACAAAGTGTGAGAGATGCAGAGATGAAGAACACAAGTTGGATAGAGCAGAAATGGTGAAAACAATAGACTGTACGAGAACCTAAGAGTATGAGAAGAACAGAAGAAGAGCATATTGAAAGTAACAACAAGTGGAGTCGAGCATGAATAAACATAACCAGACCAGAATTACAGAAAAGAGAAGAACTGGTAAACATTGAAATTTATGTATTATTGTAAATTATTATTCAAGCAAAGTTTTATAAAAACCAGGGTCGTAGGGTGGTTCTAGGGAGGACTCTTGTCCTTGGAGTTTAAAGTGGGTGCTTGAACACAGGGAGTTGTAGCTTCCATCTGGTTGCAGCCAGAAAAACTAGGGTGGTAGGGCGGTGCAAGGGAGAACCTTTGTTATTTGTTATACGAGTTGGTTCTTGTGTTATTTTAAGTTGGTGCTTCCATCTAGTTGGTTCTAGAACACTTAAGGAGTTGGTGCTTTCTTCTAGTGGATGCTAGATAAACCAGAGAGTTGGTGCTCTCAGCAAGTTGCATCTTTCTAAAGAAGAGGTTGTAGCGTCATTTTGAGTTGGTTCTCAAAGAAATATGATGTACAGAACTTAAAAGAATTCCTATCAGTCCAAGAAGAAGAGGCTTTCTCCCTTTATAGGTTTCCTCATGAATCTATGTCTCTGTGTATATCATGTGTGTGATTGATGTTTATTATTTTTGTTGTTCATGACTTGCATAATATTGATGATCACTTGAAGCAGGTTAATAAAATTTTAATAGGCATAAAATTGTTTAAGCATAGTAACAATTGATTCACCCCCCACCCCCCTCATTTGTCTTAGTATTTACAATATTTGGTGAGAATATTGAGAAGATTGAAGACATTTTTTAAGTTCAAAAGATTTTAATATCTCTACCAAATAGATTTAATCCAAAAGTTTATGCAATAGAAGAATTGAATGATTTTAATAATTTGTCTATTGATCAACTTCTAGGAACTCTAAATCCTTATGAAATGGGGATTAGTAAGGATAAACCCACCTCTAAAGAAGCATCATTTAAAGCAGATAAGAATGAGGATTTTGAGCCTAATGAAATTGAAGAAAAATTTGTGAGAAGACTAAAGAAAGGATCAGGAAAATACCAAGGCAAGCTTCCCTTCAATTGTTTTAACTATGGAAATATAGGTTACTTTGCATCTAAGTGTCCACACAAGAAGAAGGACCAGAACTCTGAAGGTGAAGAGAAGTAAAAATCCAAGAGATTTGGTAAAAACAAAAGTTTATGTGTAAACAATGATGACTCTTCAGAAGACATAGATAGTGATTATTCTTGTGAAGATAAAGTTAATGACTTTGTGCTTATGGACAAAGAGGATTATGAGAATAAAAGGATAGGAAGTGATGTTAATGATGAATAATATATGGTTGATATGGAAGGCAAACTAATCAGTGCTTTAGAAGAGATTGACAGACTCAAACTTAAGAAGAGAAAACAAAAACATTTGTTGATGCAATTTGAAAATAATGGTAAAAAACCTCATGAAGACTTTGCCCTGCTAAAAGTGGAGTTAGAAGAGGCAAAGAAAATAGAGGACACTCTGCAAAAACAATTATCAAAGAAGAAGGCATATGTGAAGCCTTGGAAGAAGAGGTAGTAAAAACCAGAAAAGAGATGGATAAGTTTAAAGCATTGTATCTCCAAAATATTCCAAGCATTAAAGCCTCAACAAAACTAAACGACATTTTGAGCAAACAAAAATACCCCTTGTTAAAGACTGGTTTAGGTTATATAATTGGTTCAAGAAGTAAATAAACAGGAAGCAAAGAGCCAGTAAAGATGATCAAGTTCCAAGTCAGCAGACAATCAGACCATGTGAGTACTCTGCCACCAAAATCTAATAAAGACAAGATGATCCCTGATAAAAAACAAAGATATTAGAAGATGGAGCTACAAATGTCAAGAAGAAGGTCATCCTTCAGGTACCAAAATTTCTTCCATGGTTACTATTTTTACTGCTCTAATTTTGGTCATAATATTGCAAATTGTCAAATTAAGTTTAGACACATGAAACTGAGGAGATCAAGAAATAAACAATCTTTGCAACATAGAACTAAATAGCCAATGAGTATACAAAGTTGAACCAATCACTTTGACCTATTGAACAATGAGCTTGAATGTTATAGTTTTCATGACTTTGGCCACAAAGCTGCAAACTTCCATCTGAAGAATTACAAAGCAGATCCAAGGATAAAACCCTTAGCTAGAAATGCCAGTACATGGAAAAAGAAAGATAGTGAAAAATGTGGTCTAGTACTTTCAAATCAAAAACAAAAGAACCTATGGTATATAGACAGTGGATGTTCCAAGCACATGACTAGAGACAAGGATAATTTTATGTCTATAAGTAAAAGAAAAAGAGGAAATGTGACCTTTGGAAATGATGAACCAGGTAAAATAAAGGGTAAAGGGATGGTGAGTTTGAGTAATGGAAAAGGAAAAGCCCAGGATGTTCTGCTTGTAGATGGGTTGAAACATAATTTTCTCACTGTAAGTCAAATGTGTGACAGAGGATGTGAAATAGTGTTTACTTCCAAATATTGTAAGATAAAGTCTGTAAACTCGGGACAAGTGGTGGCTAAAGGCATAAGGACAGAAAATAATGTATGTGTTTTGAAAGAAGAAAAAGAAGAATGTCACTTAAGCAAGTATGATGAAAGTTGGTTATGGCATAGGAGACTTGGACACCTATATTTTGATCATCTAGTCAAACTTAGAAACATTGGGGCAGTAAAATATCTTCCAAAGATATCAAAGCCATATGATTTTGTATGTAAACCTTGCCAAATAGGAAAGATTACCTGGACACAGTTTAAATCTAAGAACTTTGCATCAACAGAGAACTGCTTCAATCAAGCATTTTAAATTTTTTGGGTGTATGTGTTATATCAAGAATAATGATGAAAATCTTGGCAAATATGATGACAGAGCTGATGAAGGTATCTTATTAGGGTATGCTACAAATAGTAAATGATACATATGTTATAATAAGAGGCTAAATAAATTGGTTGATTTTATTGACATAAAAGTTGATGAAGAGATCCCAGTACAAGATGTAAGTAGTGTTGAATCAACAACAGAGGATATAGTTGAAGTTGAATATGAACGGGTCCAAGAATCAGAAAAATAAGAATCTGAGTTAGATGAATATACAAATACTGAGGCAAACTCAAATCAGCAGACAACATCAAATCCTTCCTCCAGAATTACTCAAAAGAATCATCCTGCAAGTCAGATAATTGGTGAGAAAGACAAAGGTGTACAAACTAGGAGAAGGATAATCAAAGACACCGAGGAATCACATATAGCCTTTGTATCCATGGTGGAACCCAAGAACTTTAATGAAGATAGTGAAGATGTAAATTGGTTTATCAATGAATGAGGAACTGGATTAGATTGAGATGAAAAATACTTGGGAGCTTGTTTCTAGATCTGCAGATAAGAATGTAATTGGCTCCAAATGGGTGTTTAAGAATAAAATAAATGAACAAGGACAAATTGTTAGGAATAAAGCCATATTGGTCTATAAGGGGTATGCGCAAGTTGAAGGACAAGATTTTGATGAAACCTTTGCACCAGTGGCAAGATTGAAAGCCATCATAATGTTTATTTCCTATGCATGTCATAAGAACTTCAAAGTATATCAAATGGATGTTAAGTCAGCATTTCTTAATGGAGATCTAGAAGAAGATGTATATGTGGAGCAACCTGAAGGGTTTTCACTGACATATAATCATGACTATGTTTGTAAGTTGAAAAAGGCATTATATGGACTGAAATAGGCACCATGAGCATGGTATCAAAGACTGGACAAATTTCTATAGGACAAAGGGTTCAAGAAAGGTATTGTTGAGAATAATCTATACATAAAATCTGAAGGTGATGATTTATTAGTTGTTTTGATTTATGTAGATGACATTATTTTTGTATGCACTAATGACCCTTCAGTTCAGTGGTTTTCTAATTCAATGTAGACTGAGTTTGAGATGTCCATGATAGGATAATTGTCATATTTTCTTGGTTTACGAATCAATCAAAGTTCTGTAGGGATATTTATCTCTCAAGAAAAATATTTGAAAGAGATGTTGAAGAGGTTTCAGATGGAAGATTCCTCTCATGTTATTACACCTATGGTGGTTGATTGCAAGATCAGTAAATATGATATTTCACTTGATGTTGATCAAAGAACATATCGATCAATGATAGGCAGTCTTATGTACATCACAACATCCCATCCTAATATAATGCAAACTGTTGGAATGGTAGGTCATTATCAGTATTATCCTAAACAAAGTCATTTAGCAGCTATCAAGAGGATATTCAAATATTTGAAGGGTACAATGACTTATGGTCTCTGGTATCCTAGAAATTAGAATTTTCAATTAACTGCATATTTAGATGTTGATTGGGAAAATTGTTTGGATGAGAAAAAGAGCACCAGTGGAGGTGCATTCTTATTAGATGACTCATTAGTAGCATGGATTAGTAATAAGCAGGGATATATTTCGTTATCAACTACAGAGGCAAAGTACATTGTTGTTGCTACTTGTTGCACTCATATTTTATGGATGATACAAACTCTTGCAAATTTGAAGATAACTTATATTGATCCAATTCCACTTCATTGCGATAACACCAGTGCCATTAGTGTCTCCAAAAATCCTTTTCTCCATTCAAAGACGAAGCATATACCAATAAAGTATCATTTTCTCAAAGAGAAGGTTACAAACAGATTTGTTCAACTAAATTATATTCCTTCCACATAACAAATTGCAGACATTTTACTAAACCCCTAGCCAAGACACCATTTGAATATCTCCGTTAGAAGCTAGGTGTCATCCCTTCTCTCACCTAAGAGAGTCCATCCTGTTAGGGGGAGTATGTGTAGGTCGAATATCTGATACCTCTGAAAAGTACTGCAACAACTCAGGGGGAGCAGGTTTTCTTTAACATTGATGTGAAAGGGGGAGAAAAGTTGTGTTCTGGATGCTACAATTGGAGGTCTAAGAAGAACAGTGCAGCCTTTCAGGGTTTCCATCAATGCCAAAGGGGGATATTGTTGTCATGTTTTATAGGAAGCGCATGATTTTCATTGATGGAAAGAAAAACAACGAACCAAACCTCGATAGTGCAGAAGATGAGAAAGATCAGAAGAGATAGTGGTCCAGAAGTGTATATGAGGTCCAAGAGACGGACTCGTAGGAGGAGCAAAGGTCGAGACTTGTGAAAACCTAGAAAAACTTCTAATTTGGAGAGATCAAAAGCTCAGGAGGAAGAGAGACAATGGTCGTTGGGTCACCGATCTAGAGGACCAACAACCATCGGTTTGAATTAATGGAAGGACAGGATAAGAAAGGGTTGAGATTTGAGATCTTTATCACCCGAATTTTCGTTAGTCGTCAGATCGAAATAAATGGGAGGATAGGATAAGAAAATATGGAGAGTTCTTGGATTTAATCCAAGGAAAATTTGCATCACAGACAGATCAAACCATTGATCTAATATATTGATCAAATAACAACATTAGTTTCGATTCTAAAGATGTGAGGATTTTACGCTCCGAAGAAATCACTTCGAGAAGTTTCAGTTTGAGATTTGAAATCCCTGAAGTCTAGAGATTCGAAATAAATCCTCAACTATCGGATCATCTGAAGTAAATTCCAGCCGTCGAATCATTCTAAAGTGGAAGGTGTTAGGAGAAAATATTGTCGTTTAATTTTGTTGTAGTATTTTCCCAACTATTTAATTTGTCAATCCGAGGTTCGTAGGATTACGAAGCACACACACTATATATGAAAGACTGAAGTAGAACTAATCTAATCTAAATTGCTGAAATGAAATTAATCTAGGAAAGCATTGAAAGACTAACTAGGAAAGAAGGAAATTAATCTAGGAAAGAAATACAACATGTGAAGAGTTAAATAACAAAAGACATATGTGAGCTCACACAATATATCAATCTCAAATTATATTACAAGAGTCAAATGAAAAAGCATGAAAGAATAAAAAAACTAAGAATCCCCTTGTCCTAATTACAAGACCAAATTATGGATTACATGATCTCTAACTCTCAAGCTAATCTCTCCATTATGAATAACATGACTCTAACTCCTAAGCTAATCTCCAATTATGAATAAAATGACTCTAACTCCCAATATAATCTCCAATTATGAATAACATGATTGATCCTCATGAAGAGAGAACACTCTCTTATATACATGAGAGTCTTGAAGAGTGTCATAATTACAGATCCACTATTCTCTCAACCATTCTCAACTACTTTCCCATTATTAGAAGATATGATCCCTTCAAATCCTCCACACATCTCTCACATATCTTAGATAGGATATGCCATCCAAATATTCCATGATCTTCTTCTTTGAATATACTTGAATGATTGTCCCAAATATTCTTCAAATCTTCAAAGCTTGAAGATGAAATTCGAATTTGAGGCTAGGTGGTAATATTTCACTTTGTTGAAATCTTCACATATGCCTGCACACATCATCAAACTCATCCAACCTTGATATA
>ML784151.1:241295-257344 GCA_009831015.1 Picea engelmannii | reverse complement strand
AACCCCCCTCACTCATTACCACTTACTACCTAACCCCCCCTCCGAGTAAACCACCAAACCACTCATACATACCACCTTCGCGCTCTGACGTCACACTCCAATACCCACTACACATCACACTCCACTACCATGCTCTACCTCCACACTCCACTACTCTGCCTACACATCTCACCCACATCAGCAGACCACCTCAACAAGGACATGTGGAAGACCACGTCAGCAAGGACATGAGTCATCCAATCTGAAAGATCACTTCGGGTGTATTCTCAACCGTTGATCATAGTACATTGGAAGGATAGTGTAAGTTTGAAAAGTTGAAATCCTAAATTTATGAAGGGAGAAGTTCTGACAGTTGTCCATCTCAATGTTTTATTAAGTCCTAGCCGTCGGATTGAACAATGAAAGGATGATTGTAAGGATCAAATCTGACCATTGATTTGTTTCCATGAAATGAACCGTTGATCTCGTTAAAAGGTAAAATTCCTGAAGTGAACGAGGACCCTTGATCCGAGAGGGACATGTGTCAATGGATTGTCAACTCTGGAAGTTTGGCGTATGGGAAAAATGAGGTTTGAGATTTGAAACAACTAGAGCCCGGATCATGAAGTAAATCTCAGTTGTTGATTTAGGAAGGGTACATCTTATCTACAGACTTCAGTGGATAGATATGAACCGTCAATTCAGGAGAACTGTCAAGATCATGAAATCAATGGTCTCGTCGCATTGTGAGGCCAGAACATGCTCATGTCTTCATTTTTCCTGAGCGGGCCGCAATCGAAACCATGGTTTTGGAGAAAGGATGCATGAAGGCTCATAGTGAATTGAGGGGTGAAAAGAGGGTTTCCCTCAAACCACCTTTGGTCGTGCCCGCAATCGCATGGTCACATGATAGCATCACCCATGGTCACATCAGCGGAAGATAGAGGAAGGAGCTAACACTACCAGGCTCCACCTCAGAGTATAATCCAGAGGCATTGATCAAACCAAATCTGATCGAAGGGTTGTTGTTTCATATCATGATTTATTGATCAGTTACGATTCAATTACACTAACTGAATCATTGTTCCTGAGCGGTTGAATCATTGTTCCTGAGAATTGGAATCATGGCTCTTGAGCATTATGAGATTCCAAACATTGAGCATTAGAGATGTAGAGTGTAACAGATGATGAGAGCATGAATAAAAGAAAGATGTCGAGATGGAGGAATGTTGTTGTTTCTCGTTAAAACAAGTTGAACTGTATGTAATCAAGTAGAGAACATGAATAGAGTGTGAGAGATGCAGAGATAAAGAAAACAATATGGATAGAGCAAAAATGGTGAAAACAACAGATTTTACGAGAACCTAAGAGTATGAGAAGAACATAGGAAGAGCAGATGGAAAGAAACATCAAGTGGAGTTGAGCATGAACAAAAAGAACCAGACCATAATTGAAGAACAGAGAAGAACTAGTAAACGTTGAAATGTTTGTATTATTGTAAAGTATTATTCAAGAAAAGTTTTAGAAAAACCAGGGTGGTAGGGTGGCACTAGGGAGGATTGTTGTCATCAGAGTTTCAAGTGGGTGCTTGAACACAGGGAGTTGTAGCTTCCATCTGGTTCCAGCCAAAAAAACAAGGGTGGTAGGGTGGTGCAAGGGAGAACCATTTTTCTCTATTATACAGGTTGTTGCCTATGTGACTGGAAGTTGGTGCTTCCATCCAGTATATGTTGGAACACTCACGGAGTTGGTGCTTCCTTCTAGTGGGTGCTAGAGAAACCAAAGAGTTGGTGCTCTCAACATGTTGCAACTTGCTAAAGAAGAGGTTGTAGCCTCATTTTGAGTTGGTTCTCAAAGAAATATGATGTACAAAACTTAAAATACTACCTATCATTCCAAGAAGAAGAGGTTTTCTCCTTTATGTGTTTCCTCATGAATATCTGTCTCTATGTATATCATCTGTGTGATTGATGTTTATTATTTCTATTGTTCATGACTTGCATAATCTTGATGATCACTTAAAGAAGGTTAATAACATTTTAATAGGCATAAAATTATTTAAGCACAGTAACAAATGATTCACCCCCCCCTCTCTCAGTTGTCTTAGTATTTCCAACAAAACCAGTCGAGCATATTGTTGACTGTCATAAGTTTGTTTTAGTAATATTGACATCGACTTTGATTGTTGGCTTGTCTCTATTTGATTGGGTTAATTGAAGAGTCATAATTGAAAATTTTGATGAGCACATAGTTGTTGCCTTCTTTTATTTTGACAGTTGAATCGATAACTCAACATGGTTTAATTGGTTGATTAGTGAGTTGTAATTGGAAATGATAATGGGCATACAGTCACTGCCTCCTTTTGTTGTAACATTTGGATTGATAACTCAACATTGTTATGAATGGGGAAAACTCCACAGTTAAGCACACTTGAGCCAGAGGTGTCTTGGGATGGGTGACCACCTGGGAAGTCCTAGTTACCGGGTGTAATCCCTGGAAATGATGATTGATGCTATGCAATTGATTTCGTTGGTTTCAATCCCATTTCTTCACCCCTGTGAGCATCACCCAATGCAATGAGTGCTAAGTGAACTATTCAAATCATGAGAAGGTCATTTTCGACTAATACTCATGGATATGGGTCATAGATTAATGACTTACACTACGCAGTTAATCCCGAAAAATGATATCTAATATGTTGCACTACAGAAGCCCCTCTATGTTTAAATAATAAGAGTGAAGGGAGCTCTAACTGGATAGTTCATAAGGCACAATACTTGCTAAGGTTTTGCAAATGGGGTAGCAAGCTAAGTGGGCTTGATTGTGGGGAAAATTCCACAGTTAAGCGTGTTTGAGCCAGAGGCATCTTGGGATGGGTGACCAGTTGGAAAGTCCTAGTTACCGGGTGCAAGCCCCAAAAGTGATGATTGATGCTATGCGATTGATTTTGTTGGTTTCAATCCCATTTCTTCACTCCTGTGAGCATTACCTGATGAGATGAGTGCTAAGTGGACTATTCAAATCATGAGAAGTATTGGTCATTTGCAACTAATACTCATGGATATGGGTCATAGATTAATGACTTACACTACACAGTTAATCCCGAAAAATGATATCTAATATGTTTCACTGCGGAAGCCCCTCTATGCTTAAATAATAAGAGTGAAGGGAACTCTAACTGGATAGTTCATAAGTCACAATACTTGCTAAGGTTTTGCAAATGGAGTTTCAAGCTAAGTGGGCTTGATTGTGGGTAAAACTTCACAGTTAAGCGCGCTTGAGCCAGAGGCGTCTTGGGATGGGTGACCACCTGGAAAGTCTTGGTTACTGGGTGCAAGCCCCGGAAGTGATGATTGATGCTATGCGATTGATTTCGTTGGTTTCAATCCCATTTCTTCACCTCTGTGAGCATCATCCGATGCAATGAGTGCTAAGTGGACTATTCAAATCATGAGAAGTATTGGTCATTTGTGACTAATACTCACAGATATGGGTCATAGATTAATGACTTACAAGTCTACGCAGTTAATCCTGAAAAATGATATCTAATTGTTATGAATGGTTTGATTAGGAGTAATTGGATATGTACAATCATGGAGATCTTTCTTTTCTTTATGTGTTGGTTTGTGTGTTTCCTACAATGTGGTATAAATTGAAGTGATGGTTGTTGTGGATGTGTGCTTAATTTGTCTGATCAGGATTATTGTGATTTGAAGTATCGATAATTGTGGCCTAGTTGTCTACTGTATATAATTTATAGACATCGTGCATCATTTTGTTTTGTTGCACCATCAGATATGAGCATGGGGTTTTGGTAGTATGGTTTCATTGAAAATTTAATTATTAGATTTATCAAAGGAATGGAATTGGACAAGTTTAAAAGAGTCTATCAGACTCAGGAAATACCTGTGTCTATATTAGAAATTAATTTATGGGTAGAGGTTAATGTTTTTTATGCTGAGCAGAGTTGAAGCAGTATGACTGTGTGTTCATTGGATTTATTTTTAAATATAAAAGGGAAGGAATTGAAAAGAAACATATTCTTTAAACAAAATGGGTGAATTCATGACGATTCTGAGTATGATTATTCTTTGTTAATTGAAAGATTTTAAGGAAATTGAATGGGGACAGTGAATAAGTTTTAACACATAGTAATTGTTTAAATTGGTGTTGGATCATTTGCATTAAATACATAATTGTTTTATGGATTACTTAATTTGTTTTTCGAACAATATTCTCTCTTTTTTCCCTACCATTATTTCACTTTTTGCTCATTACAATCATGGATGATTTTAGGGGCTAAATTTCGCTCATGGGATAATTTTCCATGGTTTTTCCAAAAACGAGATTCGATATTTTAAAAATGATTCACCCAGATTCTATAGGATAAAATTATTTTATCTTAAAAATCGCCAAAATTTTATAAAAACTATATAAAATCCTTATAAATTTGAATATTTTTACAAAAATATCGCCAAACATTTATACTTGGCATATGAAGGATTAGTAAGATTCACCAAGGTTTCTACATTTTAAAACAAATTTCCATCCTTAAAATCATCTTTGATTATGATTTCCCTCACTGTCTCATAATAACTATCCACTCCATGTTCCTAAAATTTTATTATAGTTAAGATAAGCTCTGTATTTTGACAATTAAGGGATCGCAAGGATGAATTACAGTGATATATTCTTTTGGTTTACGATACAATTGATTGTTTTATGTATGTGAGTAGTAATCATGATCTTTTCCCCCTCATTTTAACATTTTTTGCTCAATACAACCCCTCACATATCCCAGAACCCTTGTTCACCCACAGCTCATTGATAACTACTAAAAACATTGTATGGATTGGATTGCATGAGTCTGATATGTTGTTGAGCCAAATTTTATTTCATGTTTAAAAGAGTTGTCATGTATGATTGTTAAAGAAACTATTTGCTAATCAATTATGCATACAGGAATGAGCTTTTTTAGCAGAGGTAGCCATGGCATGGGTAACCGAGGAAGAGGTAATTGGAACAGGGCCCTCGAAGGCCAAGATTCTATATACACTTTGATACAGACTTGCAAAAGTTAGGCCAACTATTTCAAGCTAGGTTTTTTAACTGGATTGGGAAAAGAGTGGTCAAACCTAGGCCTGAAAGGCCTCCCTTCCAAGCCCCATAGGTCCTTGGTATCTCAGTGCCTCCTCATGTCTCACTACAACCTAAAGTCTCTGGAAACGACGGATGGAAAGATATTGTCCACCCGACAGTCTCCCAATATCGTTGTTGGCCTAACTTGTCTTTACCTGCTCCCCCGCTTATTAATCAAATTGTCCAAGATGCCCCTATCCACTCACCAATTCAGTCTTCCCATGCAAGCAAAAGGTTGAAAACCAAGGCCCACCATACTTATGACAAAGGAAAATCCATTGATTCCCCTTCCTCACCCTCAAATGACCTTGATAAATATGTGTCCTCCCACATGCATTTGAGAGATGATTGCTCTCATGTGATCAGTGATATTAGGCCTAAAGGCTTCACACAGCCTAATGAAAATTCAGAGAGATCAAAAGGTAATAGAAACAACAAGGGAAAGATTGCCTCCTAGAGTGGCAAATATGGATTTTAAGTTTTTATTATTAATTGTTGAGAACAGTTGACTTCTGAATTTTTGGACAACATAATATTTTTTGGATATATGGGTAATATATTTTTGGAAATAATTCCAATTATCATTGATATAATTGTCAAATCTGAAGTGATGATGGGAGTCACAAGGAGGGATGTTTTGTTTGATTAACTAGTGTGTTATGATTTTTAAAGAACTATAGGGAGTCACAAGGGGTCCCACCTACTAGTTATTATTTATTTAAAACCCTTATTATGATTTTATTAATTTTCCCCCTTAACTAAAAATTTGGTTGAGTTTTAGTTAACTTAACTAAAGAAGTACTTCAACCACTTCAACCAATTCTAATTTTCTTAAAGGAAAAAAAAAGGAGAAACAAGAGGAGGATAGAAGGAGAAGCATACTAAGGTTTTCTCTTTGAGTTCTATTGAGATAATTCATTTTTCATTCATTCTTTAATTCATTATAATCCTGATTCTTTTTTATGATAGCAGGGTCCTATTGTAGACAACAAGATTAGACAGCAAGATTCGGGGATGAATTACATCATTCAAACACTTGTTTTTCAGAGGTGTTGATCTATCTTTGACAGACTGTGTAGACTTGTTTGTTTGTGAATTATATTTCATGACTGACAAAGGCTATTGTGCAAAGTCAAGTGGGTAGAAATTTGTGGCAAGTTGATCCAACTTTTAAAGTTCAGTTTTTTAATTTCTATCTAAAGTCCTTTTGTATGTTTCATCGGGGAGGTCTAAGTTTGACTTTGGTCCAAAACTTCCTCAAGAAATTTTGTAAAGAGAATGATTCTTTGATGAATTGGAATGAAATAAAGGATTTCTTTATGTCTCATCTGTTTTGATTATTGAATTGGTGTCTTTACTTCTGTCTCTATATTTATTTCAACATATGTTATGTTCATAAAATTACATAAATAATGAATTTTTCAGCAAGCTTTTAATTATAAAAAAACCAGTCGAAGCACTTCTAATCAATACTTGTGAATTAGGAGACTAATTTTGATGGCTTTAAACCTAGGGTGATATTCCCGTCTATTTTTCTTTAGCCAAGCAGTATCTGAAAATGCTTAAGATAATTTCATATCTTTTCTTCAACATTTATTTGGCAACCATACTAGGAAGATCTTCAATATATCTCTCGTTAATCTTTATGCTTGATTAGAATCGAATACATCTATTTTTTTGTTATTGATTCTTTGGTTGTTTTATTTCTTAATGATTGTACCTGTTGCAAGGCAGCCCAATATTTATCCCGGTCTTCAAGATCATACCAGCATTGCTTTGAATCTGTTTAACACCATTTTAGACATTGCTAATACTCGGGATGAGCTTAATCATTCATGGGAAACAATTGAGCAAGTTATTAGTGCCCAAGAATGTTGGGAAGCTAGACGTAGACAACCTAGAAATCAGCAATAATCTTCTTGTTTCTTCAGCTTTGATCTTCTTTTCATGTCCTTAGACTCTCATGTTTCTCGGAGAAGAAGAGGCTTATCACCTTAAATTAATCCTATTGTTGAAATACGAAGAAGAAACATTGTGTTATCTACCCAACAAAGTGCTCTAAGGAGAAATTTGTCTAATTTATCCAGTTCGTCTTTCTCTCCCTTACCTATCATCCACAATATGGAATCTAGTGGTGGCTTTGGTGGCGCTAGAAGTGCTTCCTCCTCTCAGTATTCAGCTTCGTCAATGATTGGTAGCTTATATAGCCACCATATCCCTGTCCAATCTACCACCAATCCCACCAAAGTCATCAAAAAGTATGGTATTTTCCAATTTGAAGAAAACGCCACAACCACACCATGGCATGTTTCCTCTCCTCTTAACCTAGCACCTGCCACTCGTCCACTTCCTAAATTCAAAGAGCATATTCCTAGGTTTTCGGGGAATAACACTGTCACTACAAATGAACACCTGGTAGCATTTTCTAATGATTGTCACAACATAGGAGCCAATGACAATGATACTTGCATGCGCTTATTTGTCAATTCCTTGGAAGGAAAGGCTGAGGCCGATTTCTTTGACGTTCCTCCTAAGATTTTGTCTACTTGGGAGGATTTAGTCTATTGGTTCAAATCCACCTATGGAAAATCTAAAATCCCAACTGAGAAGTTACGGGAGTACAATAACATCGCCTATAATAATGGTGATACCATCAAGTCCTTCAACTTGTGTTTCACTAAGTTATACAATCAAATCCATGAACTCATTCGACCTTAGAACCAAGCCACTTTCATGCATTATTACAATGCATTACCTTCCTCCTATTTTCATAGGCTTGAGGAAAAATCCATTGATAACCTTGGTTCTGCTCTACATACTTGTTTAGAGTATGAAGAACAACTTGAAAGAACAGTTCTTCCTCAGGGAGAATCAGTTAAAAAAACAGATATGTCTACCCTCTTACATCTAGTACAAGATATGAATAATCGTATGATAGTGTATGAGTAGAAGGGAGATGTCTCCCCTCTCACCCCTACAGCTTCATCCTCTTCTCCACCCCCATTTAGAAATCCAATTGAAAATTATTTTAAGCCTAAAGTTATCATACCTCGAAGTTGGTGTAAATTTTGTGAGGAACACCACTAGGAAGCCACATGTGAGGTCAGGAAGAGCGCCAGAGATAAGATCTTTGGTAAAATACCAAAAACTACCATTGTTTTCCTAGATTTTTCAGATCGAGAATATGTCATGATCATATATACTAGGAACAAATCCTATGCTCCCAAAGGAAAGTATGATCCTCCCCATAGTTCTTCTATCCCGAGCTCATCCTCACCAACTTCTATTGTTCATCTTCCTAAAGTTCCTAACAATCAAGGAATTACCTCCCCTCTCCCCTCTTCCAAATACAATATCCTAAATCAGTTGGCCTACATCAAAGAAGATGCAACCCTTCTAGACATGGTTGTCATCACTGAACAACAGAGGCATCTGAAACAATTCGTGGAAGGAAAATATTTTGTTGTAGCCAACCTCTCTGAAGAGGTAAATGAATAGGATTCATCTATAAATAAAGTAGGTGTAAATAATTTTAGATACCCTATAAAAAAATCCCCCTTTTTTATATTTATGTAAATATTATGGATAAGATCATCCATTGTTTCCTCATTGATGGCGGTTTGGGCCTAAGTGTGATGTCGAAGATTATTATGGAAGAGATAGGTTTGTCTTGTACAAATGAAAATGTCAGAATCATGATCTCTTATAATATTCTACAACAAACGACCATAGGTGAGATTAAATATGTGACCTTAGTTTTGTGTGCACATCCTGAAATAAGGACAACCCTTAGCATTCAGGTAATTGATATTCCAGTAAGAAACTACTCAATCATCTTGAGAACATACTGGAAATATTTGACAGGTGGATACCTCTCAATCGATTAGACACATTTATCCGTTCCTCGAAATGGTAAAAACATTATAGTCCTTAGAGAGGCAAGGATTCCACCTTACATAGAGCATGTCCCACAACCTAATGTGAACTATATCGAAGAGGACCTAGGACTGTATTCCATCTTTGCTGAGGAGGATAAAATTCCCTTGGAACAAATTGATTTAGATGATGGTATGTGGCACATGCACTTTGATTGTTCATTCTCTAATGAAGGTAACGAAGGTGGCATTATCTCGATTTCTCCTTTAGGAAAAATCCATAACTTTTCTTATAGGTTGGAGTTTTCTTGCACAAACAATTCCACTGAATTCGAAGCTTTATTATTAGGCATTGAAAATGCCTATAATCTTGGTTGTGGTCACCTTTCGGATTTTGGAGATTCCGAGCTTGTTGTGAACCTTGTACATAAGATTTACTCTCCTAGCAAAAAGATGATGAAACAATACACCCAAACTATTTGGGCACTTATCTCAAACCTATTATCTTTCAACATCACTCATGTTAAGAGGGAGTTAAACTCAATGGTTGATTGGTTAGCTATTTTTGCAGCCTCTCCTAATCGGAAACTTTTTTCACACAGATCTGATTGTACTTTTCAATATCTATATTGTCTACATATCCCTAACAATATATAATCTTGGCAGGTCTTCCCTAACGATGAGAGCATTTGTGATTTCATTCAAAATGAACCTTATAAGCCCAAGGAAATTATATCCATAGAAGATAACAAGATTCCTAAAGGCTTGACTCCTCTAGAGAGTTTGTTTTCATTGAGTGATGTAGGAAATAAAGAGAAACATAAAGAAGAGGAGTCAAAAAGGAAGGTGGGTGAAACCATCTCCTTGAACATTGGGACACCCGAATCTCCAAAGAATGTTAAAATAGGTTCCCAATGTTTTGATGAAGAGAAAGTGAAGTTTTCCAAGCTACTTGGTGAAATTCAAGATGTTTTTGCTTGGTCTTATGAGGGTATTCGTGCTTTTGATCCTAGTCTTATGCAACATTCCATCCCCATCAAAGTAGGCATAAAACCAGTTAGGAAAAAACAAAGACCTATCAACCCTGCACTGGAAGCAACTATTCTAAAGGAGTTGGAAAAACTCTTGAAAGATGGAATCATCTTTCCGATCAAATATTTTGAATGGGTTTCCAATTTGGTTCCTATTCAGAAAACAACTAGTCATATCAGCTTATGCGTTGATTTTTGCACATTAAATCGAGCTAGTATAAAATATCACTTTCCTCTCCCTAACATGGAAATGATTTTGCAGCAAGTCGCAGGGTCACAAGTGATGTCCTTACTTGATGTTTTTTCCAGTTACAATCAAAACAAGGTAAAAAGGGAAGATAAGTATAAAACCACCTTTATTACTATTTGGGGTACCTTGAATTATGAACATATGCCTTCTAGCTTATCTGATGCAAGTACCACTTTTAAAATACCTATGCAAATAAATCTTGACAATTTGATCGGTGAAGTTATTCATATCTATCTTGATGATATAATTGTGTATGTTAAAGGGCTGTCAATTGTCTTGAAGTTTCAAGAGTTATGGTTGGGTCCTTTCAAGATCACTTTTGTCCTGGGTACTAATTCTTACATTCTAAAGGATTTACAGGAGCTATTGTTTTCCTACATCACTAACAGTTCTCACTTAAAACACTATGTGGAACCAACTTGAAATGTTTTAACATTGTTTGGATTTTATGTATATTAGTAGTCTAGTTCTGATTTCATTTTTCCACTGTTTTTCATTTCTTCTTTTATAGTAGTTGGATTTCTTCTTTCCTTTTTAATGGTTTTCATGCCGCTTTTACATTCTATCATTTTATTTTCTCTTGTTTTAAATTTTGTAATCCTATTTATGTCACAATTTTTATGGATTTTCATATTTTAGTTGATTTTGGCCAAGAATAAGTTGTTGGATTAGTTATGCCACAGTTACACTCCTCCAAGATATTGTTAGTCAATAACAATCAAACTTACACAGATGTTACGATGTTTCCCCTGAAACACACTTGAATTTGTTATCTACTTTCATTGTTATCTTATAAAGAAATTGGTTATCTCCCACTTTTTCTTTCCATTTTTTCATCCTTTTGAGAATTGAAAGAGCAAGTCCATAATTTTTTCTCTTTGAAGTAAAGAGAAGATTTTGGTTGAATGTTTATGCATACAGGGATAAACCCCCTCATACTTAACATTTTTCATAAGTTATTCCCAAATTCCTGGTCATTTTTCCATTAAATCTGCTCACTTCCCCCTGTTGCATAATCATCCTGGTTGTATCTTCTTGATTTGTTGTTCTTGGTTTACGAAACCATGTGTTGAGTTCTTAATCTGTTGGAAATAGATTCCCTGTGGAGTCGCCAGTTTGTTGATGATAACAATTGCAACAAGAATTTCACCCGCAAAGTATTGCTAAAGCCTATTATTTAAACTAAGACAATCATATATAATACTAGTAGGTGGGACCCCCTTGTAGATTGGAGGATCATATAAGGTTCTTATTTGATATTTATGATGTTTTTTGACACTGCTTACAGGTTTCCACATGATTGATGATGAAATATTTGTTTTATTTGCGACTTAATGGAAGATGGATAATGGACTATATGTTGGTTATGTTGCTCTAAACTCTAAATTCCATGTATGAATGGATTATATTCACTATTATTACATTGTTATTGGCGCCGCGAGCTATTACCTATTACACCTGCACAAGACACATGTTAGTTATAATAAGAGACAAGAGAAATATGGGAAAAAAATACAAGAAGAAGGAACTAAACTATGATATGCTACACTATAAGCATTTGAAATTAAATGAATTTATGTTAGTCCAAACTAGCAATGTTAGTGGCTATACGATTTTATTGAGTTAAATGAGGTGCATGTGATATATGTTGTAGTATGGTTTTGGGCAATGGTTAATATGGATCAGGTGACACAATTGGCAAGAAATGTATGTAAGTTTCGATGCATGGATTAATGGCATGGATTAATGGTTTGGTTGGTTGTCGTGTACTACGTAATTGAATGAGTGGAGGATGGAAGTGGCGTGAAGTAAATGCACATCACTCCATACTTCTCCCACTGGGTCATCACTCTAGCCTGGTTATTGTTCATTTGATTTTTTATGTGGTTAAGTTCCAGGATTCAGACCTGGAAGGAACTTCTTGACCAAGCTCGCATTTTTTAAGGCCATTTGGTTACAGGTATGTTTTTTTCACCAATTCATGAACTCTCTTTGTTTATGAAATGAACGTTGGTTTGGTGATGTATTGGTCTATGTTTTCTTGAGGCTAAAAACTATGTAAACTCATGGTGTTTTCTTTGGAATGGATGTTTGTGTTATTCGTTGCAATGGAAAAATTGATGGTTGAAGTCGCGATTTCATTGGCTATTCTGTGTGGTGGAAGATGTGATGGACCTATGTTGTCTTTTTGGGTTTTTATTGGAGGGTTTGATTCTATTTGGCCTTGTTGGTCGTCTCCTCATAGTCATTGTAACCACACCTGGTTTTATTTGATGTTATGGGGTTGTTGCGTATGATTTGTACCACCTTTGAGTCCCTACATATCGTTTTTCCACCTAATCGTGAGCTCATTTTATGTTAATGGTATCCACACAGTTGGTTATGGGTGGTTATTATGCCAAGAAGCTTGCTTTAGGGTTCATTGGTATTACTTGGGCTCTGCATTTCTATCAGCATTATTCAGCTTTTGGGAAAACTATAGGGGTTATGCCTCTACATGTTCTTGGTGTTGGTTACTGGTCAGTGAGAAATCTCCTCTCCTTTGCATCATGGTCTACCCTACCTGGTGTTGAACTGTCACCCTGTATCGCAAGCTAGCGTTCGAAGTCTTATGGTTCCACTGTGCTTGTCTCAAAGGCTCTCACCTACTATTGATATGGTTGACCTCCGGTCTCCCTGTGTTTGGTTCCACCGAACAAACCCTTGGTTACTTTGTTCATTAGTTACAGAGCCTGATTTTGGTAAACTAAACTAGTCACGTCCTGTTGGGAATCTTGTTGATTGTCATAAGTTTGTTTGAGTAATATTGACATCGGCTTTGATTGTTGGCTCATCTATGTTTGATCGGGTTAATTGAAGAGTCGTAATTGAAAATGTTCATGAGCACATAGTCATTGCCTTCTTTTATTTTGACATTTGAATCGATAACTCAACATGGTTTAATTGGTTGATTAGTGAGTTGTAATTGGAAATTATAATGGGCATATAGTCGTTGCCTCCTTTTTTTGTAACAGTTGGATTGATAACTCATCATTTTTATGAATGGTTTGATTGGGAGTAATTGAATATGTACAGTCATAGAGATCCTTGTTTTCTTTATGCATTGGTCTGTGTGTTTCCTACAACGTGGTATAAATTGAAGTGATGGTTGTTGTTGATGTGTTCTTAATTTGCCTGATCAAGATTATTGCGATTTGAAGTATCGATAACTGTGGCCTAGCTATCTACTGTGTATAATTTATAGACATCGTGCATCATTTTGTTTTGTTGCACCGTCAAATATGATCACGGGGTTTTGGTAGTATGGTTTCATTTCAAATTTAATTATTAGATTTATTAAAGGAATGGAATCCGGCAAGTTTAAAAGATTCTGCCCAACTCGAGAAAGACGTGTGTCTATATTAGAAATTAATTTATGGGCAGTGGTTAATGTTTTTTATGCTAAGAAGAGTTGAACTAGTATGATTGTGTGTTCATTGAATTTTGTTTTAAATATAAAAGGGAAGCAATTGAAAAGAAACAAAATTATTTAAACAAAATGGGTGAAGTCACGATGATTTTGAGTATGATTATTTTGTGTTAATTGAAAGATTTTAAGGAAATTGAATGTGGACAATGAATAAGTTTTAAGACATAGTAATTGTTTAAATTGGTGTTGGATTGTTTGCATTAAATACAAAAAAAAATTATGGATTACTTAATTGGTTTTTCAACCAATATTTGCTCTTTTTCCCTACCATTATTTCACTTTTCACTCATTATGATTCCCCTTGCCTTCCCATATTCATTATCCACTCCTTGTTCCTAAAATTTAATTATAGTTAAGATAATCTCTGTATTTTGACAGTTAAGGGATCGCAAGGATGAATTACAATCATATATTATTTTGGTTTACGGTACAGTTGATTGTTTGATGTCTGTGAGCAATAATCATGATATTTCCCCCCTCATTTTAACATTTTTCACTCAATACGACCCCTCGCATATCCCAAAACCCTTGTTCACCCCCTGCTCATTGACAACTACTAAACAATTTGTATGGATTGGATTGCATGAGTCTAATATGTCGCTGAGCCAAATTTTATTTCATATTTAAAATATTTGCCATGTATGGTTGTTAAAGAAACTATTTTCTAATCAATTATGCATACAGGAATGATCTTTTTCAGCAAAGGTATCCATGGTAGGGGTAACCGAGGAAGAGGTAATTGGAACAGGGGCCCTAGAAGGCCAAGATTCCCTATACACTTTGATGCAGACTCGCAAGATTTATGCCATCTATTTCAAGCTGGGTTTTTTAACTAGATTGGGCAAGGAGTTGTCCAACCTAGGCCTAAAAGGCCTCCCTTCCAAGCCCCATGGGTCCCTGGTATTCCAGTGCCTCCTCATGTCTCACTACAACCTAAAGTCCACGAAAACAACAGATGGAAAGATATTTTCTATTCGATAGTCTCCCAACATCATGACTGGTCTAACTTGCCTTTACATGCTCCCCCACCTATCAATCAAATTTTCCAAGCTTCCCCTATCCACTCATCAGTTTAGTCTTCCCATGAAAGAAAAAGGTTGAAAATCGAGGTCCATCATGCTCCTGACAAAGGAAATACCATTGCTTCCCCTTACTCACCCTCAAATGACTCTGATAAATCCATGTGCTCCTGCATGCATTTGAGAGATGAATGCTCTCATGTGATCAGTGAGATTAGGTCTAAAGTCTTCACACAGCCTAAGGCAAATTCAGAGAGATTAAAAGGTGACAGCAACAACAAGGGAGAGATTTCCTCCCAGAGTAGCAAATATGGATTTTAAGTTTTTATTTATTAATTGCTAAGAACAATTGACTTCTGAATTTTTGGACAACACACTATTTTTTGGATATATGGGTAATATATTTTTGGAAATAATCTCAATTATCATTGATATAATTGTCAAATATGAAGTGATGAAGGGAGTCACAAGGAGGCATGTTTTGTTTGATTAACTAGTGTGTTATGATTGTTAAAGAACTAAAGGGAGTCACAAGGGGTCCCATCTACTTGTTGGATTACTAAGAGGGGGGGTGAATCAGTAATAGCGTAATTATAATCATTTTTCTTCAAATGTTATATCAATGTAGAATTATTATCCAATAATGAGCAGTAATAAATAAACAATCACACACATACACAGTACACCAGTGTTTCACGTGGTAACCCAAATCGAGAGAAAACCACAAAATGATTTTTCTTATATGTATTGAATAATTACATTCATTGGAACCACCAAATTCCTTTGTTTTCCAGCTACAACTAGAAGGAGGCTCCAACCCCCTATTTTCTCAGGCTACAACCTGAGGGAAGCTCCAACTCCCCAATTCTCTGGCTACAACCAGAAGGAGGCTACAACCCCCTATGTTCTCCAAATACAACTAGAAGGTGGATACAACCACCTGTCCTTGCCCCTTTTTTCCACCCTGCAGTAGAAGTACAATTATGGAACCACTGTCACACTATCACTATGAGATATACCGATGTAAACTTGTACCAATAAATCTGAACCATGCATCAACCATGCATCAACTTGTACCTCAACCTGTAATCAACCTGTACCATAAACAAGTGCATCAACCATGCACCAACCTGTACCAAACAACCTGTAATAAAAATGTATCATAAACAAGTGCATCCAATCATGTACCAAGTATGTACCAATCATGTGTCAACTACTCATCAACTATGACTCATCAATATGTACCAACATCATCAACTATACACCTCATGTATGTGCCAACTCATC
>ML784151.1:170734-229612 GCA_009831015.1 Picea engelmannii | reverse complement strand
GGGGGGGGGGGGGTGCTACTGGGTGAAAGTACCGAAATGCAGTAAAGGTGATAGTACTGCAAAGCCGGATATAGAGATCCTAGAGGCAAATATCGGAGGGTTTGTCTGGGAGATGCATTTTGAGATTCACAGGGAATGAATACATGCCAGTGTCGATGATATACCGGAATGGATACTGCTACTGCTATCATATGGTGATCAAGAACCTACACACATAAAAATTGAATACCCGATGTGAACAATATCTGAAGAGAAAAGATCATATAGCATTTATTCAATAATTTAAGCATGCGTACCTGAGTGTAATATGAGAAAAATGTCCCCCAGGGGATGAGGATGGAAAATGGCCTGAAGAATGGAATTATGTAGGTAACGGGGTCCTGATCCCGTGGCTGAAGATGAATCGAAAAACAGGTGCTCAGAGATCCCAAAATTGAGTTTGGAAGTTTGGAAAAATGGACTATATATAGTTGTAGAGCCCACAAAGCCACCTCATTTGTACCTTCTATATTATTGAGTGGATGAGCGATTTTAGAGGAGATTTCGAGATTTCGAGAGATCAAGGCAGTCGATTCAGGATCAACAAGATTTAGGTTAGTTGTCGTATCCTCCTGCATAGAATTAGGGTTTTTGTTTTTGGGCAGGGCCTATACGGAGGGTCGTACAGGGGGTTTTGTGGGTGTTGGGCCCTCTAGTGCATGGGCGATCGAGAATTTTGTGCACATAGGTGTGTGCCTGTAATTCATAAATCCACACATGGGGGCACCCAAGTGGAGAAAATAGGTGTGCATGGCATGCATGCCTATGCAAGGCACAATAGCGCATGCATGTGTGTATGTACTCCTAACAGTTGCACAGGCATGCACAGTTGTGTAGTGAACACGCGCACTAGGATGCGCACCTATATGTGTGGCAGGGGCGCATGAATGTGCCTCTGTATGGCCAACAGTCATGCATGAGTGTGTGAATAGGGGGTGAACAGGCACG
Organism: Picea engelmannii; assembly: GCA_009831015.1. NCBI lineage: Eukaryota > Viridiplantae > Streptophyta > Pinopsida > Pinales > Pinaceae > Picea > Picea engelmannii. The sequence goes on along the minus strand of ML784151.1, from coordinate 228,625 downwards.
CATGTGTGCGCACCTGTGGGAAAAACAGTCGCACATGTGAGGCAAAGCTGAAGAGTGTAAAAACTTATCATTTTTTTATTTTTTGAGGTTATGATGGCTAATAAGGTGTTGTATATGTGGGTGCAGGTAATCATTTGGATGATGTCAGTTCACTGGAGAGAGAGGGATTGGTCACACCTGAGAGAGGCAGTGAGGGATGAGGAGCCGATAGTCCGAGATGCTTTGGCAGGATGTGGGTTGCTAAAGTTTTTTGAGTGTTCACTAGTGTTGGCACAAGAGTATTTGTTGCAGTTTTTGATCAGGATGTGGAGCCCTGACCTACATTGCTTTATGGTGTGGGGTGATCAGCTAGCATTCACTTTGGTGGAGGATGTATATTTCTTGACTGGGCTCCCTTTTTGGGGAATCCCACTACCAGTGGAGCCCATAGTACCCGAGGATGGTCAGTTGGTTGTCTTAGCCCAGAGATATTGTTCAGGGGAGTACTTTATGTCAGGCTCCATGGTGATTATTGGGGCGATGGACACCCTTTTGCATCATTGCATGGAAACGATGATTTTGGGAGTTTAAGGGTCCCTTACGACTCAGTGGATCAGTGGAGATCAGCTGAGGATCATGGAGAGGGCACTAGCGAGCGAGCACTTCGTCTAGGGCTTGATGCTCCATGCCAAGATGGTAGGGCATCTTGATAGGTGTCGTGTTGCTGAAGCAGGGGAGTTTTCCTTTGGGTCTATCTTGGTGGCATGGTTTCTGGAGAGGGTGTCGATGTTCCACCCTAGAGTTTTGTTAGGTGAGCCTGGCATGTGAGAGCCACAACTGAGGTGGTGGGCGATGATCCTGGTTCGTCACGGTGGTGGGGAGGGTGGCCACTATTTCACGGTCGAGGTTGCACAGGTGTGGCGTCATATGCAATAGATCATACTTCGGTATCCCTATTTTGGGGTGGAATTTCAAGATAATCCAGAGATGGTGTTACCACCAGGAGAGGTGTTCGACCACAAAGGTATGACGTGATTTTTTACGGTTTGATATTTAGATAGTATAGCATGTTTTTTATGTGTTGATGGATGTTGATGCTACCATTTGTTTGTTGTATGTGCATATGTGGGACCTCACAGGTGTGAGGTGGAGTTGGTTAGAGAGTCAGCTCATCAGGGGCCAGTGAGACCTCTGTGGGGAGATCTGCAGGCAGGAGAGCGATGACGGTGGGATGATGTTGGGGAAAGGCCTTTCTGATGATGAGAGAGCGGTCAGGCGACACCAGTTCGATGACTCTGGTGCAGGGCCATTGCATGCTCCTTCGGTAAAGTCTGGGGGAAAGTTCAAGGATGTTCGTCGCCACTTAGAGGTGGTACTACAGGGAGTGTCTGAGGGCATGTGGTCACGGATCCTAGACGAGGGGGTCCTAGAGAAGTGTGTGGGTGTTTTGATAGCGTGGTGGACCATGGTTTGGAGAGCGGTTGTAGTGAGGGTGGAAATGACTAGGCGACTACCTCCAGGACCTAAGGTACCCCTAGCTGGTGGGGCCCCTCCCCCAGAGACATGGCCAGGTGGTGGAGCTCTAGAGGCGCATTGAGTACCTCTGTATTTATGTATTTTTTTGTGTCTATATAGGCTGGTGAGCCCATTTTGTATATAGTGGTGTAGCACCATTTTGTATCTATAGGGGTAAGGTGGTTTACCTACCTACAAATAGTGTACCTGGTGTACTATTGTTTTGTAAACATTGATGACACATTGACCGGTATATATATATGTATGGATATACATTTTTGGGATCTTTGTGGTGTTCACTTGTGTTGATGTTTGTTAGTGCTTTTTGATGGTGTCTAATATATATGTTGTTGATAGACCGGTTATGATTTATGTATGCATACTGGTGTCTTGATGTGATAAATGCCAATCTAACACTAGGTTAGCCATATTATCTGTTATTTGATTAAATTGTCTTAGAATGTGTGTAAATGTGATGGAATCAAAATGTCAAGATAAGAGTCTAACCTACAGGTATTTGCGGAAGATGAATGGATCGCGAACATGGTATACATTGTTGAGCTAGAGGACAACTAGTTGGGAATCTAATAAAATGTTAAGGTGGCGAACATGGTGGTGACTGGCCTCAGTGAGGAGGCCAATGACTACTGTGTATTCTGCTTGGTTATTGGTTGTTGACCCCAAACATATGCCGCTGGAGTGGAGTAGTGTTTGTGAGGGGGAATAAAGGGCCCATGCGGCCCAAGTGAGATTTTGTGTCCAATGGATAGCTCTGTCAGTGTAACCGATGTGGTAGGTTGGTGGGGGAGGCATCTGTCAATCACAGAATTGGTAAATTAGATGAAGGCACAGAGAAGAAGACTAAAAAATCTAAAAAAGCGTACAGAAAGAGCAAGCCTAGTGTAGTATGTCTACGCCTTTAGGTGTAAAATTTCTTTAAGTACAACCCGTTGATGGGTTCTTTGAGAGGGTGACCTTCAGGGGAGGCCAGGATGTAGGTGCCTTTAGTGAGGCAATGTTAGATGATGTAAGTTCCATGCCATAATGACTTAAAATTGCCATGGCCAAAGGTAACGTGAGCGATATTGTAAGCAAGGACATGTTCACCTTTGTTGAATGAGTGAAGGTTGACATGACGATTAAAGGCAGCCTTGGACCATTTTTGGCTATCTCATTGTTCCGTAATGAAGATCAGCTGTCTTCATCCAATGACTCTAAGTTGAGAAAATGCTACTCCATTGGAGCAGTGTCGGGTAATAGCTCAATAGCGGTGCGTAAGGTGGGAATTTCGCATTCAATGGGGAGAGTGGCCTCGACCCCATGGACAAGATGAAATGGCATGAATCCAGTGGTAGTTTTAACTACCGTGTGATAATCCCATAACACGGAAAATAATATATGGTGCCAATTGGTCTTATGTTTGTTAACCGTGTGCTGCAAGATGGTTTTGAGGACCTTGTTGACCACCTCTACCTGTCTGTTGGACTAAGGGTAGTATGGGGAGGTGAACTCGTGGGAGAATCCTAACCGAGAGGAGAGTTTGACAAAGATCTCATTCTTGAAGTGTTTCCCATGATCAGAGACTAGATGTAGTGGGACTCCAAAGTGGGAGATGACGTGGTTGAAGAAGAAGCGTGTTGCGGTGTCAACGGTGTTGTTAAATGTAGGCATGGCTTCAGCCCACTTAGTGAAGTAATCGAATGTGACGACGATGTATTTGTGTCCATTTCTGGATGGAGGGTTGCAAGTCATGAAGTCTATGCCCCATTTGCAAAAGGGGCCGGCAGTAATGACTGGGTGTAGAAGAGCAGGTGGTGCTCGTGCTTTGTTGGCATAAAGCTGATATTTGTCACATTGTTTCATAGCGTGGATGCAATCGTGAAACAATGTAGGCCAAAAATAACTAGCGCGAATGATTTTTTGAGCGGTGGACATCTTGAAAAGGTGACCCCCACAAGCACCACTGTGGCAGTCGTTCAAGACTCGATTGGCCTCTTCGATAGTCAAACATCCGCAGAGTACAGTGTCGACCCCTCGCCGATATAATATATCATCGATAAGTAGGTAGCGGGGAGCCTGGTGACGAATACGTCAATGATCATCTCGAGAGAGGTGGTTTCTGAATTTTTGTGTTCAGAGGTAGACAAGAAGATCGTCGTACCAAGGGTCATCCAAAGGGAGGTAAAAGAGATGTTCGTTGAGGAAGTCGGAATTGACAGGGGTATGGGTGATAAAGGAGGGAAATGTCGTGATGAATTCGGCGAGGACGAGGACTTTCTTTCTCTTGGGTGTTGAAAATTCAAGGTCGTACTCCTGAAGGATGACGATCCATCAGGCAAATTTACCATTAATTTTCCAGTGACTGAGCAAGTATTGCATGGGGTTGGAATCTGCTATGACTTTGGTAGTTCGAAGCAAGATGTAATGGTGCAATTTATGGACTGCGAGGACCACTAAAAGGGCCAATTTCTCTTCGCGATTGTGTTTCAAGGGTGTCCTTGAAATATTTTTACTAATGTAGTAAATCACATGCTCATGATCATCATCCCCTAGTTGGACAAGAAATCCTGCTACTGAGACAGTGGAGGCCGAGATATAGAGGATGTAGTCGTGGTTATAGTCGGGTGAACTAATTAACGGGGTGTTGGAGAGTACCATTTTGAGATCATCAAAAGCATTTTGGGCATGTTCGTCCCATTGGAATGGGATATCATGCCGTAAGAGGCGAAGAAAACTGTGTGTCCGAGTGGGGTAATAGGGGACAAAGCGGTGTAAAAAGTTAGCTTTACCTTGTAGGCTCTGCAATTGGCATAAATTCCATGGTGGGGGATTTTCCATGATAGCTTGGACCTTGAGGGGGTCAACTGTAATGCCACGTTGGGAGATGATAAACCCAAGGAGGCATCCAACAGTAATGCAGAACACACACTTGAGGGGATTCAAGTGGATGTTGTACTAATGACATCGCTTGAAGATGATTCGTAAATCATTGAGATGTTGAGTGCGTTTTTTGGAGCGAGCGGTGAGATCATCCAAGTAGGCAAGAATGATTTGAGCCAGATCATGAAAAATGTATGTCATGGCACGTTGGAAATTGGCTCCTACGTTCTTGAGGCCGAAACGCATGAAACGATACGGAAAAGTGCCCCAGGGGGTAGTGAATGTGGTTTTGTACTGATTATCTAGGTGGATTTGAATTTGGTTGTAGCCAGAGAAACCGTCCATGAAAGATAGGGCCTCGTGACCGACGCAATCATCGATAATTTGGTCGATAAAGGGTGTTGGAAAGTTGTCCTTGGTACAGGCATGATTGAGATCACAAAATTTCATACAGACGCGAATAGTGCCATGTTTTTTGTTGACAGGGATGGGGTTGGAGACCCATGACGTATATGCGATGGGGTATATGAACCCTGCAGTGTGTAATTTGTCAATTTCGGCCTTGATGGCCATAGCTTTGGATGGGTGTAGCAGACGTTTTTGACGGACAGGTGTGATATCGGGCCAGGTGTCTATACGATGTTTGACAATAGAGGGATCAAGGTCGGGCATCTCTATGTATGACCATGCAAAGATCTCCTGGTATTCCTGGAAGAGATCTTTTTAGGCGGTCATTTCTTTCGGAGATCATGCAACGCCAATGGTGATTTCCTCTAAGACCCCAAATCTTATGGAAATATTGGCCATATTGCCTTCTTCGAAAGCGTCGAGGGCAGGGATAGGTTTTTTGAACCAATCTATATGCCTCGGTGGGAGAAAATATTTGGTTTCAACTACATATATGGGATTTTGGTTACGAGGCATGATGAATTTCTATGAAGGAAAAAGAACTCTATGGTGGAGCATGTCCCATGGGCAATCGAGTTTAGTTAACTCCTCAAGGATTTCTTTGTTGTAGTGAAACTGTCTAAAATATAGGGGATCGAGAGGAGTATTTTTGGTGACAATCACCATGGGGTTGTTTTTTGGTAGTAGCGATGGAGAGGGGGTATCACAAGGAGGTTGTGGTGGTTTTCTCAACATAAAACAAATATTGAGATATTGTGGGTTGAAAATGGTAGTCGGGCATAGAATTTCCGTGTGGAAATGAATTGGAGAATTGGGGGGATTTGGGGGAAAATCCTCATATAAATCATCCAGGAAACATGGGGGAGTAGGGAGTGCCTCGGGTTCCGGAGAGAAGATATGAACCACATCAAGTGATGGGATAGGGGTACTCACTGATCCTGCTAGAGGGGGGGGCGTGTAGGGTTTTGAATTAGGGCCAGTTGGCGACGCATGTATTCAATGATCATAGGACATTGATATGAGAAATGATCAAGTGATTCGTAGAAAGAGTAGGGACATCTCATACATTCGTTGACCAAGGTCGTGACATAATGGATGTCGGTGACATGTGTTGGGGTGGGTTCTTGCTGAAATCTCTAGCATACGGTTGTTAGCGTCTGCCGGAATTGAGGTAACGCTGGACAATGGTGTGTTTAATGGCCATATTCTGAACAGATGGCGCATGCAAATTTGGTTCGCAATCCTTTGTTATTTGTGTTAGGGGAGATAGTGGCAGTACTAGATGAAGCAACGAGTAGTGGTGGTGCTTAAGGGAGTTAGATTGCGTATCTCAGGTAGAGATGGGCATTTGTTGGTGGGGTGTCTGTCTTTCTCGCATAGCACGCATGGAGGTTGGATGCATGGGAGAAGTGGAGCGGTGGGCTCTTTATTTTTTCGTCTGCCCCCAGCTATAATAGGGGTACTAGTGAGTGGGAGTGTGGCTAGGATGGTGGGGGTAAGTATGGGAAACTACATCGGGATTCATTCTATTTGGGGAGGGAGGGATGGTAGAGGGACAATCTCAGGTGGATGTAGATACCATACTAGGATTTCTAGCACCATATTAGGAAGGGTGAGCATTGCGGCTACTTGGAAAGGTTGTACACCCAGTGGGGGCTAAAAGAAAGGTACATAGGTAATGGCTTGGGGGACTATTTCCCAAACTGGAATATGGGCCTAGGGAGGGGAATATCAGGAACAGGTAGAGATGAACAAGTTCCAAGAGATTCCTGAGGGAGGGATTCTGCAACTAGTGGGACGACAGGGATGAAAGAGGCCTTGGTGGGAGGGAGAGTATCTTCAGTTGTCATTCCATTAGTCGAGATGAAACATACTTGTGCTGAGGGATGGATGATCGGTGGTGCTCTGTGGTATGTCCCTAGAAAGGATGGGACCTTAAAAATTATGGGGGCCATCTCGATGAGTGGATAAGCGTCCAGATTAGTGTGGACAAAAGGGAGGATGTTGTCGACATTGGATGAAGGGTTAGTCTCATAATGTGATACCTGATCGATGGTAATGATCTTTCTATTATGGGGAAACATCATGGTTCAGAACACAGAAGAGGTGACTGCCTTCATAGCATACATGTATCTACGACCAAACAAAATATTATAGTCGAGTGGGGAATCGATAACCTCAATTTCAATAAGGATGGTTTTGCCCCCGAGTTTGACAGGGATGTTTTGGAAGAGCCCCTCAGGAGATGAGGGTCATCCATTGTAAGCCCTCAAAGTAATGGAAAAGGGTATTAGCTCTGGAGAGTCAAGTTTTTGCCATACATTTTTGGACATGATACAAGTGGATGCACCTTCGGCGATAATGTAGTGGTGGACTGTGATATTCCAGATTTTAACCAGTATTTGAAAAGCGACAAGAGTGGGGAGACGGGGTTCTCCACTATCAAGATCAAATGTGATGAGTCGATTATCGACAAGGTCAACTACCCCCAGAGTGGAAAGTAACGATTTTCGTTGAGTAGGACAGGTTTGAAGAACTTCTAAGACTGACATGGCAGCGGGGGATTGTGCCAAGTCATCGACCAGACTATAATTGTGGGTTGCCCTAGCTTGAGGATTGTGGACATTCCTATGCAACGGGATGTGAGGGATGTGAAGAGGTGTTTCAATATTAGGGCACAGAATCATCAAAGGTGGGCCAGTCGTGAATGAGATGGCCTCTAAAGTAGTGGGAGTAGGGTCAAAGGGTGCGTTGTATTGACGACCGCGCATTTGTTGAAGGATTTCTTCCTCACTAGTGAGGAGGATAGTTCGATCTGCAGAAGTGCCTGGGTTGTGACATGGTCCTACCTGTGGTGGGGCAGGTTTCATCTCTTGTTGGGTGTTCATCACCCCTTGATGTGGTATGGGGTTTTGAAACATGACCGGGGGTGGGTGTTTCACATATTGTTGTCAGGTCTGTTGGGGGGTAGGCAGTACTAAGGGACGTGGTCCATTTCTGGATTCTTTCATCCATTTAAATTTTATTATTTGAGGGAAATGGTGAGTATAATGGCCATACTCGCCGTAAAGGGAACAAGGGAAGTTTGTTCAAATATTGTTGTTGTTCTTCCCTTGGCATTTGTTTTTATTTCCCCCTTGGGGGTTCTGGTTCCCTTGGTTTTGGTTGCCACCGACAGGTTGGTTTGGGTGGGGTTGGTTCTGGTTTCCTCCTGGTCTGGGATTATTATTGTTTCAATTTTTTCCTTTCTTTCTGGCATTTTTCAACTAATGGGATGGATTAACCGTATTCAGTTGTTCAAAATTTTGATATTGCTGAATGGGAGAGGGTTGAACAAAATTAACCCCAACATGTGGTTGTTTGTGTGGGGAAGGAATGGGATGGGGGGGCGAAGGGAAAGGAAAGTATGGATTATTCTATGGTAATTATCCATAGGATGTATAGGAAGGCATGACACTTTCACTAGTGTTTAGGGTGTAAGCAGAGGTAGAGGGGGTACTGGAACTAGGTTGGGTCGCGGGGTGTATTGTGGGTGTTGGCAGTGGTCTGCTGGTGGGTGGAGGAATGGTTAAGGGGTATGGTTGTGGATGAGGGGTAGGATTATAATAAGGGGGTCCACCATATGTTGGTGGATATTAAGGTGTGCCATACATTAGTGGTTGTTGGGGATGTGAATTGTGGTGTGTAGTGGCACCAATCAATCCATCCGTTGAGTGAGACATCCCAGGTTTTTCCTAGCCAAATGGCACAGGTCTCGAGGTGTCAGGTACGACCGTATACAAGTACCCTAACTATGAGTAAATGAGTTCAACCTGTTGGGCCTTGCTAATGGCTTCTTCTTCAGACTAGGGGAAGGTGGAGGCCACATCTTTGGCAAGGAGGGAAACAAGTGATTTGAGGAACCAATTGAGACATTGTTCTAGGGTAGCTTCAGCTTTGCAGAGACTATGTCACCGATGCCATTCGTGAATATGGTCAGCGATGTGCATGGAAGAGGTTTGTTTAAATTCCGAGATTAGTTCGAGGCCATTGTCATGACGAATTGGTAGTTGAAAGAAGGTCAAGAATGCTTTGGCCAAGGATTCAAAGGTCACATGGGACCCAAATTTTCTTCTACATACCACTTAGCTGATGGGCCAGTGAGTGTACATTGAAATAACCTTAATTGGAAAGAATCATCCGTTATGTTGTTTGAAGAGCACCATAAGTGAAAGGTCATGATATGGTTGGCGGGATTGTCTCTCGGCTTTCCTTCAAACTTGGGGATGTCTGAAGGCAGTTTGGTAGGCATTGCAGGCCATGTGGGGTTGTGCAATATAGGATCATTGGTGAGTTTAGTCAAATCCGGAATGTTGAGGGAAACCAAGTATGGCATCTGAGGTGGTGGTGGAGGATTAGTTCTATCCATGGTGTGAGTGTTTTGTGTACCTTACCCTTGAGGGGGACGAGGTGGGTTTGTACTTCCCCCTTGAGAAGAAGTTGGCCCCCTGCTTCCGTGTAAAGGAGAGTGTGGGGATGTTTGACCTTGGGAAGTGGAACCAAGCAAAGATGATCCCAAGATAGTAGCACTCACAAGGGTGTGGGAAAGTGTGGTCGATGAGTTGGAAAGACTAGAATCTCCCCCTGGGATGGGAGGGAGATTTAGCAAGCATCTGGAATGATGGGGATTCTATGGGTCCCTTATGATGTCCGACTAGCAAAGTGGATGTGTGCAAATGGTGATGAGAGAAATTAATGAACAAGAGACTTTGTATAACTTGGGCCTCCACAATATATCTCAAAATCATATGTAATTACAAGAACAACATACATAAATCAATGAATAAAGAAGCATACATGTGGGTAGGTGGATTTTGTCCGCGTGGGAGAACAAAAAAAATAAATTCTGGTGTCCTAAAATACATAATGTCCTTCCTCTCAAACAGCACTGGACCTTCCAATAGCACTCAATAGTGGGGTCTGAAGCCACTGGAAGAGGAACTAGTGAAGGATGAAGTAATCAGTTATAATGAAGGGTAGAGGGTGCATATCCCAAAAAAGTTAGTGATATTTCCCAATAGCCACACAAAATCCGATCAAGGTGCAATTGCAGCCCACAATTGCCACCTAGGTAGATGTCCTAAAACTTGGTTACTAGGTACCTCGGTCAAATTGCGGCATTTAGATTTTTGGCCTAAGAAATGGGTCACTGGCTGGATCCCGTCCAATAGGTGGGTGCCCAAGGGGGGACACACAGAACAACCAAACCTCAGCCTTCGACCCTTCACAGGTATCTCCCTTCCTTATGGTGTTAGAAACATTTACTTGGAGGATTTAAAGTTCCCTATTTGACAACTTCTATTGTTTGAATATGTGAGAACCAGATAGCGAGGAGTTATTTCGATGCCTATCCCCAAAATCCTACCTAGACTAAAAACATTCTTTTGGCACCTCTTGTGGAGGAAAACTTATTGAGTTTTTAGAAAAAATTTAGATGTGGTTGTTTGAGAGATTGGGGGTGTGAGCCAATCTTGTTGAAATTAAGGGGGAGTGGATAGTTTCATCAAGAAAAGGGTGGGGTGTTTTGGAATCCCTTTGGAGGAAACTTACTTCAACCTCCATGTTTCAATATGAAACACTATGTGAGTGAGTAGTGCCTTTGTGTGTGAATAAGTGAAAGTGTGCCAAGATTTTTAATAAATTAGGTGTCACCTTGCTACATGTGGACTTCGCTTGGTCCTTACAAGTCTTGATTACCTAATTAACTAAATGTCGTATGTACAACCTTGCGGAATTTTAAAGTCCCTAGGAAACTAGCATGTGGGCATGTGGGTCCTTACTATTCCTTTAACTCCCTAATGTGATTTAATCTAAGAAAGATTTGAAACTATCCTAGATTGTGCATATGTGGGCATATATGGGCCCATTACGAAACCTTTAAAATTCCCTAGTGATTTAATCTAAGAAAGTAAAATTCAATCACTATCCTATCTTTGTAGCATGTGGGCATGTATGGGCACATTACAATCTTCAGATGTCTTTTGAAAAAAATAAACTAAGAGGAGTCCTGAGGGGGTTGTTGTCCTCTCCTAAATATTTTGTCTTTTTAAGGGAGATGAAATATTTCCTCAATCTCTTTCTAATTCTCAAGATCACTTTGGGGCGCGAGAGAAGATCATAGTCAACAATTGATATCCAATTTTGGGTCCCAATGCAAGTTTTATATGTGATCTAAAGATGGTTCCAACTTATACTCATAGTCAAAGCAAGCCATCCATGTGGAAACATGAAATCAAAAGAGGAAAAATTATGATTTTAACCCCCTAAGTGCCTATCTTTTGAATAATCCCTTTATATGGAGAGGGAATATAAGTGTGGTGTAGATTACAATGTGCATGGAATCAATTTTAAGAAGGCTATGGGATTTCCACAGATCACAAAAAGCTTACAATGTTTGTTTTTCTGCACAGGTGCACGGGTCTCAGAATAGACAAAGGCGTTGTGGGCACCAATGCGCAAACTGAAAGTGACTTATGGGCACTGGTGCGCAGATGGTGATGAGCAATACAGTGGTTTTGGAGTACGTGCGCTGAAGACATGCCTATCGGTTAAAACATGTGCACATTGTCTGTTACATGGTCGTGAAGAAAATTTAGGATGAAATTCTCTCTGCTCAGCTTTGAAATTGGATTTTTGCAAGTCGGCTTGGGCCGGTTATGGTCCCTGCAAGTTAAAAAAACAAAAAGAAGAGCTAAAATAACCCAAATGGGGTAGGAAATTGATACCTTTCCCCAGTGGAGTCGCCAATCTGTTACACCTCCTTTGTCACCTAAATGACCAAAATAAGGGTGCTGACAAGCCTAGTTGAGTTAGTTAGGTAAGAAAATAGTAAAGGAAAGAGTTAGAAGTATAAAGCAGAAAAGATAAGCAAAGAATTAAACTAAGAATGATAAAAGGAATTAAACTATAGTGCATAAGGACATTAGAACAAGAAACAAACAAGACTCATGCCACCAATGGAAAGGATTATATTAGTGGAAAGAAAACACCAAAGAGAAAGGGAGACTTTTGGTCCCCTCTTCCTCCAAGGGAGGGCTCTTGGACCCCCAAATATTGATCTCTTCTTACAAGTGAGGAACTGAAATGAAATGGTGAAGAGAATCCAAAGCACATCCAATCTAGAGGTGATATGAATGGCTAACTAAAATGGTGCTAGCATGCTCTTGATGAGGAAAGAGGATCCTCCAAGAGAATATCAACAGCATAACAATACAAATGAATTCCTTAAAAATATAGCACACCCATGGCTTCCTTTTATAGAATATCTTTGAGGTGTTATGAAACCAGTTCTTTGTGTGAATAAGGGGCCCTTTAGGGAACCTTTAGGTCTTTGACCAGCCCCCTAGTCAGATTCAACCGAGATTTGGATGTCAAATCAACTTGGAAGTTGAACCAGAAGTGGGTGGAAGGCTGACCAATATCATAAATGCATCGTTTTGAGGTGTGTGCGGTTTTTTTCATCCACATTCACACATCGGGCACATGTGAATTTTTTCGACGTTATCTTACTGTCGCATGTGCGCACACGCCTTGTGTATTTATAGTGCATGATGATTTTATTGTTGGTTGTATAGTTTTGGACCTTTTGGAGATGCATTATTGGCCCATGAGTGAACTAATGAGTGTTTTGAAGATGCTGGATTTTTGTAACCATTTGCCGACAAAATTTTGGTGATAACACTCCCCCTCCCTTGAAAATGACTTTTAGTCCAGGTAAACAAGGAAACTCATTGGTAGGGTGATATCCTATACAGAGGCCACATATTTAGATAACATTAATGGGACATTCCTTTTCAGGATGCCTTTTCCTACAATGAGGACATAAAATTGTCAAAGTAGCATTTTATTCTTCTTGTTTTCTTTTCATTTTGATGGTATCAAGTTGGGAGCTGACGGTGTTTAGGATATATGTTTTGAATTTTGTGAGTAGATTCCCCAACTCTATCCTAGTAACACCTCCTGGTGTGGGTCTAGTAATTCTGTTTATAGGATCCCTTACACTTTTTTCCTCTTTTAGCTTGATTGTGGGAGTATCTTTTACAATACTCTGCAATGTCTGCAAATGGATTTTGGTACACATCTCCAAAACTCATGAGGTTTAGTACCTGAATGTAGTCATCCCTCGCACCTTTTAGGAAGATGTTCCTAACTATGGTTTTGTCTAAGGAAAATTGTTTTGTCTTTTGGTAGTTGTATAGGAACCTTTCTAGGTAATCTTCCAAACTTTCCTCCTCGGATTGTTGCATTTTAAATATGTCATTCCTAGCATCCCTAGGTCTGTAGTAATGTCGATATTTCTAGAGGAAAGTCTCCTTCATACCATCCCAAGATAATATAGTGTGTTCTCCTAGCCTCATAAACCACCTTAATGCTGAATCTTTTAGTGTGTTTGGAAAGAGTTTTAGTTTTTGTGCATTATCAGTGTAATTATAACTCCTACATAGTATATCAAATTCAAACAAAAATCAATCAGGATATTTTGTTGACATACCATGAAAGTGAGGTAGTAATGATAATGGAATATTCTTCATAGTAACGTCTCTAGCAATGTCCAATATTGGGAATCCAAATGTATTTGTTTCATTGTTTTCATTTCCCTCTTCATCTGCCATATCTCCAAATAACACGTTGTAGGGTGCTGGTGATGTCTCCCCACTAAGTGATGGTTCAACCACTGGTTTTTTTGGTATATCCAACTATTCTAGTACCTTGTGTGTTTCCCCAATGGAATATGCGGCTTCTTTTATCACTACCTATATTTCTTTTCCAGCTCCTCCTTTTGATGGGGTCACTAGTGCTTCCCTTCCTGATTATTGTATTATGCTTTCAATCTTAACAGTGGCTTCAAATTTAGTGCCTTTGGCTGTTGTTTCAATTGTTTCCTTTGAAATTTATCCTCTGAGAATTGTTCCTGCACAAATTTTAGCTGAATTATTGGGGGGGATTTCTTGTTGTTTATTTTTCTAATTTTTCTGAAATTTTGGAAGTAATAATTGACCTTTTCTAACCCTATATCTACTCATAAAAAGAAGAAACTCTAATACTAATAAAACACAAACTTTTAAATACCAAAGGTAAGAGGACAACCTGATTTTGGATCAACCCCACCAAAGTGGAAGCACAAATTCTTACCTCTTGTCTTATTGTCTTCTCTCCGCCCTTAGGTTGTCCTTAAATCCAATCCAAACTCATCAAACCAATCAAACTCAAAATGCTACCTATTACCATTTACAACTCCCCGGCAACGGTACCAAAATGTTGGTGTATATATATATGCTTAGTATATTGCACTCATTTATAAGTCAATCCAATATTCGTAATCAAAAGAGTTGTTACACCATATGTACCAAAAACATGTAACCTATCTGCGTATGGTGTATCTAGTTCAATTGGGAAATAATTAACAACATAACACTCTGTTTTTAGAATATCTAAATACTTCACACAACTTCAAACTCAGAAGGTAAATCTTATAACAAAACTCTCAAACAAACACTCAATTGAAAAGGATCTTGCTTAGATAACAAGTTTGTTCATTATAGGCTCATGAAATGAAGAGATGAACTGAGGTCTTGCTTCTTGTAGCAATTGAAATAGCAATTAACAATTCACTTTGTTCACTCTTAAAAAGAAACCAATCATAACCCTATCAATTCCAATCAAACCTTCTTTAATACAAGAAACCATCAATATGATTGAGAGACTTCATTACATGGAGCATGAAGGTGAGAGATGAAGTCTTATGTTTCATGTACCTACTAAGAACATCACAAATCATAAATTCAAAATAATAACAATTTCTTACTTAACAATCCCACACATCTATCCAACTCTTGTTAACTAAATATCAATCTGCAGAAATGGAAATGGAATTATCTACTCTTCTAAATGTATAACCATTCACTCACACTGATTCAAAATCAAATACATTTGTACTGTACTTAGAAAAGTTTATGCATTTAAAATCATTTGCAACACTCGACTATTAAGTTTTCACACTTACACAATTAACTCACAACACACAAAGACATGTACAGGAAGGCTTACCTTGGTTGGGGTGGTGGGCCCTTGTCAAACCAACAAGGTACCTCTAAAGAAATTGCAGACTAAAACACTTTACTCATACTCACGAATTGCACAAAATAGCATTTGTATTCCTTCAATTGATCAAGTGAATTAGAAGTTCAACATTTCATTCAGCATAACAATGTGTATCATTCTCTAGTTACTAGTTACTTTCTATCATCTACACAACATCCTTTTTAAAGAAGGTGAGCCATTATAACCAAGGTTTGAGGATAATTATCAAATGTTTTCAAAATGTTACAATTGGCAATTATATCGTATCTCAAGGGATGGACGTCATCCTCATGACACAAAGTGAATGAGTGATGAAGTCTATCGTGATATCCAAACTACCTAAGGATACTTCCATCCAACTAACTTCTTCGAATCACCACCAGCATACTCATTCAACACGTGAATCATGTAGACAGGGGTTTAGTACCAGACTATCATAGTCATAAATATGGGTACCGAACCAATGCAATGGTGGTACCGGAATAGGTGCGAAGCTGGTACCAAAAGACTGCATAGTACCAGATTAGGAGGAGTATTGGTACCAGATTTGAAAGAGTACTAGATCAAGTGGAGTATCAGATCAAGTGGAGTACCAGATCAAGCAAAGTACTGGATCAAGCGATTTTTGAAGTACTAGACCAGTGGTAGTACCGGATGGAGATGCTTAATTAATAGTCAAAGTAATTAGGAGCATAAATAATCAACCATTTAATTCCAATTTAATCAAACAAATCAAACAAATCATGTTTTAACATAGGTTACCTCTCTATGCACATGGAAAAGGTCACAAAGTAGGTTTGTGGAGGAAATAGTCAATCATATACACATATCATAGTTAAAATAGACTCATATAGAGGATAATATAGGATAATAGAAGTGTCAAAATGAAGACTCAATAGGTATCTTTCCATCTGGGGTTGCTCCCCCTGACTGAACTCTTCTTGAAACTGATCTTCCAACCTAAATTGTCCTCTTTATGGTGCTTCATTGTGTAAATATAAGACATATAAGATAATCATTCAAAATAATTCATTTTTGAGTAGAAATTACTCTGAGTCTCTGGCAAAGATACTCAAAGGCTTCCCTTGGAAGTAGTTTTGTAAAAATTTCTATCACTTGTTCTTTTGTGCTCACATATTCAACTTTGATGTTATTCTTTGCAACATATTCCTGTAGAAGGTGATATTTTATTGGAATGTGCTTCATCTTGGAGTGCATCACCACGTTCTTTAAGATACTGATGGTGCTTGCATTATCACAATAGATTGGAATGGGCTCATCACACTCGGCCTATATATCTGTCAAATTTTGTTTCATCCATAGAACCTGTGTTGAAATAATGTAACTGCAAAGTGTATTCTTATTATTATTTGATATATTATTCATTGGATCAATCCCCATTATGGATTGATCATGTCGTCTATTGTAAAAGGACCAAATCCCCTTTTGCAGATTGGTCATAATGTAATTGTAATAGGAAAAAGAAGAAGTCGGCCCCAGAATATATCAAAGAGGCCCCAAAATATAATAAAGGTGGTTATAACCACCCAGAAGAAGAGGTCGGACCTACCAGTGAAAGGCCACTCCCACACGTGCCAGTCTTGTATAAATAAGGAGGTTGGCGCCTCACTCAGACACACCTCACTTGCTCATTTTGAGAGACAAGTTTCGAAACTGTAGTTGGAGAAGAGAGAGAGAGAGAGAGTGGCACATCTTTGGGAAATGATCTTTTGTATTAGCTTTAGTTATCTCTTGGCATTGTATTGGCTATCTATAATAAGGAAGTTTTGTTAGGTTTTCTTCCCCTAGAGGGTTTCCCAGGATATATGTTTTGTCTCTTATGATTGTGTATTTCTCAGTGATCTTGTATTATGCTATTGTTATCTATTGAAATGCAAAGAACTATAATAATAGCTTAAACATTAACATGGTATCAGAGCCAAGATGAAGAGAGCATCTTTCATAAGAGAAAAGTGAAAAACGTTAATATTGTCATACATGCAAATCGGGTTTTTTTGTTGGTGAGGTATTTCATCCCTAAAACCATCTAGAAAAGTGTTCCCTCCCTCAAGGATCATTTTGGCACCTTCAGTGCACCTTTTTAGTGGCTAGATCTCCCAGAAAGTGAAACCCTAGTTTCACAAAGTACCAGAAAACTAGAAGTACCAGAGTACCAAAAGTACTAGAGTATCAGAAGTACCAAAAAACTAGAAGCACTAGTCCAGAAATCCGTAGATCAAGTTTGAGGGGGTAAAAGTTGGATTTTCATAAATTTGACTGCACCAGCTTACTTGCCTTAGCTCAGCGCATCTATCCCCTAGATCGGAATTTCAAATTTTGAAGTTTGAAAAATTAGGGTTTCCTCATAAAACCCTAAGTTGCAGTTTCATTGCAGTCTCAAAACCAGTTGCAGTATCAGTTGCAGTTGCAGTCGTAGTACCAGTTGCAATCACCCTTGAAGTTTTTAAGATTTGGTAATGATTACTAATACTGCCAGATGGTGCCACAATCTGCAAATACTATCAGAGGTATGTACTCACATATGTTTAAATGGTTTAAATTAAAAGAGTATTTGCAAGAGAAGGGATATCTTGCCATGGATCCAAAAGAATCTCAAGATCCAACACATTCAGAAGAATGATGCAACCCAGGTGTGATTACTCTGATATGCATCCATTTGCTATATTGATCAATGTTGCATGTTGTAGTTATGACCTTCATTCTAACCTTTTCTGAGTCAAGGTATTAGATGGATTAAAAGTTGAGATCATAGAACTTATCCTCTAACCCAAACTTTTGTCAAGATAGTGTATTTTCTTAGTACAGAAGACAGGTTGAAGAAATCACTCATCATCTTGAGTGAAGGAGACTCGGAATAAAAGAAAGCACTCATTCCTGAGGACAAGGCTCCAGGATTGATTAATCAAGTTAATAAGATTCAAAGGTACACATGACAAGTTGATGATTATAGTTGAGATAGCAGTTTTGTAAAGTATCATACTTGATAGCATGTGAGAATATAAAGGTAAATGCTTAACGTAATCATTTGTCTGATACAACTAACACCTCCTCTAGGAAGAATCTCATGTGTTATTTCCAGGTTGCCATGGAGGAATGTTTGATCACAACACTATGAGAGTGTTGACCTCATTTTCATATTGTATTACTTACCTTTAATGTTTGCTTCAAACAAGTTACAAGTAATAGCTCTAAAGGATCTACTGTGATGATTGTTCGTGCTATTGCTTTATATTATCAAAAGGATATTATTGTTTCTTGTTGTTTTGTTGACCTTGTTCCAGGTCACAGGTAATAACCTTGAGGAAGCAATAGTGAAGATTGCAGAAGGCAACGTGCTAAAGGAGAAACCTTAAAAGAAGCAATCATCATTGGAAAAGAAGAAGGTGGCTTGTATAAGATAAAGGGTCACTCAAAAGCTGCCATGACCCACGCCATTGAAAAATCATGTGAACTTTGGCATAGAATATTAGCTCACATCAATTACAAGGCACTACCATACATATGCAAAGTTGTCACAGGTCTACCAGAATTCAAAGTTGACCATGAAGGCGTATGCAATGGATGTGCACAAGGGAAGAACATCAAGAACCCTTTTTCGAAGAGAGACAACAAAGCATAAGGAGTCCTAGAACTCATCCATTCAGATGTGTGTGGCCCAATGCCATCATCCTCCATGAGTGGTTATTTATACTATGTATCATTCATTGATGATTATTCTCGTAAGACCTGGTTGTATTTTTTTGAAATCTAAAGACGAAGTGTTCAGCAAGTTCAAGGAATTCAAAGCCTTGATAGAGAATCTTTCTGAAAGAAAGATCAAGATACTCAGGTTAGATAATGGAGGAGAATACACCTCAAAAGAGTTCGTGATCTTTTGCAAATATGTTGGGATCAAGAGGGAACTCACTACTCCCTATAATCCTCAACAAAACTCTATGGCTAAAAGAAAAAATAGAACAATAATGGAAGCCGTGAAGACCATGATCCAGGATCAAGATCTTCCTATGTGCTCATGGGTAGAAGCAGCAATGATAGTCATATATGTGCAAATTTGATTGTCCCATAGTGAACTTGGGTTCAATACCTCGGAAGATATGTTCACCAGAAAGAAGCCAGAGGTAAGCCATCTCAAAATATTTGGCTACCCAGTATTTATACATATACCAAAAGAGAAAAGAAACAAGATGGAACCCTCAGGAAAGAAGGGAATATTTGTGGAATACTGTGAGGTCTCCAAGGCCTTCAGGATCTATATACTAGGTCACTGCCACATTGAGATCAGCAGGGATGTGACCTTTGATGAATATACATCACTCAAGAAATCAATAAAATGTCAGCTTAAAGAGGTATATGAAGAGGAACCTCTAATCCCCAGAGTTGAAGAATCAGTGAGGGAGGTTCCCATAGCTGTTGAACCAGTGAGGGAAGTCGTAACTTCCTTTGATGAGGAAATTCTAGAAGATTATGACGTAGCAGAGTTTCAATAACCTCCTCAGATGACGATCCTCCATAAAAGAAATCCAGCTTGGGCTAGAGAGCTTATTCAATATGGAGATAAGTATGGTGTTCTCGAAGGAACCACGAGAAATGTGAAGAAACCTAATCCATTCTCCAGTTATATGGATTTGATGTGTGATCTCCTAGAAAAGGAGCCTACCTCCTTTGAAGAAGTCATTCAGAAGAAATGATGGGCAGATGCCATGACATAAGAATACCAATCCATAATAAAGAACGATGTATGGGAAATAGTTCCCAGACCGAATAGCAAGGATGAGGTATCGTCCAGATGGCTCTTCAAAATAAAACATCATTTTGATAGAAGTATTGAGAAGTATAAAGAAAGATTTGTAGCTCGTGGATTCTCTCAAAAAGAAGGCATTGACTATGAAGAGACATTCTCTCATGTAGCTAGATACACTTCGATCAGAACCATCATAGCCCTTGTAGCTAAGATGAAGTGGAAGTTACACCAAATGGATGTAAAGACAACTTTCCTAAATGGTGTTATCGAAGAGGAAGTGTATATAGAGAAACCTCAAGGATTTGAAGTTGAAGACAGGAACTCTCATGTCTGCAGGTTGAAGAAAGCATTGTATAGATTAAAGCATGCTCCTAGAGCTTTGTATGGCTGGATAGACAGTTTCCTGACGAGCTTCGACTTTACCAAGAGTAAAGCATATTCTAACCTCTACTTCAAGGTTATGAATGATGAGCCAGTAATATTACTGCTATATGTGGATGACTTATTCTTAACCGGAGAAGAAAAGCTCATCATTGAATGTAAGAAGAGACTTGCCTCAGAATTTGAGATGAAAGACCTTGGCCTAATGCACTATTTCTTAGGTCTTGAGGTATGGCAGAGTCCAGAGAGGATCTTCTTTAACCAAGGGAAGTATGCATTCAAAATCTTGAAGAGATTCAACATGTTAGAGTGCAATCCCATGAATACACCCATGGAAATGAAGCTGAAGCTGTTGGTTGATACTTCATCAGAATTGATTGATGCCACACTGTACAGACAGATTATTGGATCGTTGATGTACCTGATGAAAACCAGACCAGAAATTTATTTTGTCATGAACACCTTGAGTCAATTTCTGGTAGAACCCAAATATGTTCACCTTGTGGCTGCAAAACATGTGATGAGGTACCTTAAGGGTACATTATATTGTGGTCTCAATTATGATGGAAATCACAATTTCACATTGAGTGGGTACACTGATTTAGATTGGGCAGGAAGTGTTTCTGATAGGGAAAGCACTTTAGGATGTTGTTTCATTTTGGTATCAACTATGATCTTGTGGCAGAGTAGGAAGCAATCCATCATTGCTCTCAGCACAGTTGAAGCAAAATACATTGTTTCATGTCCTTCTAGCTACAAATCTATATGGCTTCAAAAGTTCTTGACCGACCTATTTGACCTAGAGATGGAAGCAACCATGATCCTATGTGACAACTAGAGCTGCATAAAGATGACAAAGAATCATGTATTCCATGACAAGTCGAAGCACATAGATATCCGTTATCATTACATCTGTGACATGGTGCAGAGAGGAGCCTTAAAGCTCTAGTACGGTAGCATAGATGAACAGGTTGTTGATGTGTTGACCAAGCCTCTATCTCATGTAAAGTTTGAGCACTTTTGAGATAAGCTTGGTATATTTCGAAAGGACCTTCCTCGAAAGGGGGAGTAGTTGTTGTGATGAGACATCTCTTGCTTCCAGCTTCAGTGTTGTGATGTAAAGAAAGAAGATGTGATGAGACTAGTATTGTTCTTCCAGCTTGACAGTTGTGATGTAAAGTCAGCCTAGTATCTTGCTTCCAACCTGATGGTTGTGACGTAAAGCAAGACTATGTGATGAGACTAGTATTGTGCTTCTGGCTTGGTAGTTGTGATGTAAAGACAGTCTAGTATCTTGCTTCCAACCTGATGGTTGTGACGTAAAGCGGGACGATGTGATGAGACTAGTACTGCACTTTTGGCTTGACAGTTTTGACGTAAAGCCAGTCTAGTATATTGCTTCCAACCTAATGGTTGTGACGTAAAGCAAGACGATGACATGAGACTAGTACTGTGCTTCCATCTTGAGAAGTTGTGGCATGAAGCCAGTCTAGTATCTTGCTTCTAGCTTGAGTGCTATGACGTAAAGAAAGACATTGAGATGATACTAGTACTGTGCTTCCATCTTGATAGCTATGATGTAAAGCCAGTCTAGTATCTTTCTTCCATCTTGAGTGTTGTGACGTAAAGAAAGACGTTGAGATGATACTATTACTGTGCTTCTAGCTTGATAAGTTGTGATGTAAAGCTAGTCTATTATCTTTCTTCCAGCTTGATTGTTGTGATGTAAAGTAGGACGAGTACTGAGCGTCCAGCTTAACAGCTGTGACATAAAGCCAGTCCTGTATTATGATGAGCCAACCTCATGTTGTGATGATGATGATGTATTAGTTTTATACTAATACATATTGATGAAGATGACGATTGCATTCCTTTGAGAATGATGATGTTGCTGATGAAGAAAAATTTTGATGATTTATAGATACACCAATCAGTGTTCCAAGATTATATTGATGATGTTGTCCTCCTGATACTGTTGATGATAAAGTCCTCTCTCTCGTATGATGTTGTTGTAGAATACCCTTCTTGTTAAGGGGGAGTGTTGAAATAATGTAACTGCAAAGTGTATTCTTATTATTATTTGATATATTATTCATTAAATCGATCCCCATTATGGATTGATCATGTTGTCTATTGTAAAAGGACCAAATCCCCTTTTGCGGATTGGTCATAATGTAATTGTAATAGGCAAAAGAAGAAGTCGGCCCTAAAATATATCAAAGAGGCCCCGGAATATAATAAAGGTGGTTATAACCACCCAGAAGAAGAAGTCAACCCTGCCAGTGAAAGGAAACTCCCACACGCGCCAGTCTTGTATAAATAAGGAGGCTAGCACCTCACTTAGACACACCTCACTTGCTCATTTTGAGAGACAAGTTTCAGAACTACAGTTGGAGAAGAGAGAGAGAGAGAGAGAGAGAGAGAGAGAGAGAGAGAGTGGCGCATCTTTGGGAGAGGATATTTTGTATTAGCTTGAGTTATCTCTTGGCATTGTATTGGTTATCTATAATAAGGAAATTTTGTTGGGTTTTCTTCCCCTAGAGGGTTTCCCAAGATAAATGTTGTGTCTCTTATGATTGTGTATTTCTCAGTGATCTTGTATTATGCTATTGTTATCTATTGAAATGAAAAGAACTATAATAATGGCTTAAACATTAACAACCTGAGTACAACATCCTGCTACTACAATATACTCTGCTTCGGTTATAGATAAAGATATTGATGATTGTTTATTGATTACCCAAGATACTGAACACTCACCCAAGTAGACTGCTCCACTGGTGCTTCGTCGGTCATCAATGCAACCTGCCCAATCTGCATCTATGTAGGAAATAAGTGATAGATCCTTTCCTTTTGGATACCATAATCCAAACTCTTATGTTCCTTTGAGATATCTGAAAATCCTCTTCACTGCTAATACATGTGATTCCTTTGGTGTTGCTTGAAATCGTGCCACGTGTCCAACTACCTGCATTACATCTAGTTTGGATGTTGTCACATATAGTAAGCTATCGATCATTGACATGTATTTCCTCTGGTCTATAGACTTTGAATCATCATCTTTTCTCAAATTGCAACTGGTTTGCATGGGAGTGGTAACTGGTTTGCAATCTTCCATTTCGAACCTCTTTAGCATTTCTCTGATATACTTAGTTTGAGAAATAAAAGTTCCCTGGTTTCTTTGACGTATCTGAAGACTCGGAAAGAAGGATAGTTCTCCGAGTAATGACATTTCAAATTCATTATGCATATCCTTTGCAAATTTCTTCCTTAACCTGTCATCATTGCTTCCAAAAATAATATCATCAACATAAACTTCAATTAATAAAATGCTATCTTGAGTTACCATGATGTAGAGGTTGATGTTTGCACTTCCTTTTATAAACCCTACCTACTATAGATATTTATCCATTCTGGAGTACCATGCTCTAGGATCATGTTTTAGACCATACAATGCCTTCTTC
The DNA here is from genome assembly GCA_009831015.1 of Picea engelmannii. Classification (NCBI taxonomy): domain Eukaryota; kingdom Viridiplantae; phylum Streptophyta; class Pinopsida; order Pinales; family Pinaceae; genus Picea; species Picea engelmannii. The sequence goes on along the minus strand of ML784151.1, from coordinate 205,117 downwards.
AGATTGCACACATAATCTTCATTTTCTAAAAACTGAAATCCTTCTGGTTGTTCAATGTAGACTTCTTCTTCAAGTTCCTCATTCAGAAAAGTTGATTTCACATCCATATGATACACCTTAATATTATTGGAGCATTCATAAGCTAAGAGCAATTAGATTGATTCCATTTTGGCAGGTAGGGAAACTGTCTCTTCAAAGTTGATTCCTTCAATCTGTGTGTATCGTTTACATACCAATCTAGCTTTGTTCCTTGTAACATGTCCATCCTCATTCAATTTATTTCTGAAAACCCACTTTGTGCCAATCACATTCTTATTCTTTGGTCTTGGATCCAATTCTCAAGTGTCATTCTTCTCTATTTGATCCAATTATTCATCCATGGCCTTATTCCATAATTCATCCTTGCTAGCCTCTTCAAAGTTGTTTGGTTCAATCGTAGATAAGAGTGCTAGGTGAATTTGTTTTGGTGAACGGATTCTTCTTCTAGTCTCAACTCTTGCATCCTTGTTTCTGATAATTTGATCTGAAGGATGATTCTTTTGTACTCGTTTGCTAGGTGTATTTGGAGGCACTTTTTGAACTTGCTCTTTTACTTCTGTCTAATCTTCTTCATCTTCCCCTTCTACTTCTTCTTCATATTTTTTTCTTCTTTGTAAAGTTGTTCCATTGATTCATTTTCTTCTTCCTTTAATTCTCGTCCACTTGTTTCATCAATTGTTACATTGATGCTTTCCACAACTTTGTTCAACCTCAGATTGTAACACTTGTATGCTTTCCTTGTGCTTGAGTAACCAAAAAGTACTCATTTGTCCACACGAGAGTCAAACTTTCCCATTTTTCCATCGTCTCTTTTGATGTAGCATTTGCTTCCAAATACTTTGAAGTGCTTCACATTTGTTGGTCTTCCTTTCCAAGGCCCGTAGCGATTTTTGTCATTGTAGTTTCTGAGCATTACTCTATTTTGAATGTGCACTATTGTATGCACTACATCTGTCCAAAAAATATATGTCAATTTAGAATCCATTAGCATTGCTCGAGCCATTTCCTGTGTAATCATCATCCATTATAATAATGTTACTTTGTCTCTGAACCACTCTCTGAACCAATCTATGAATCCATTCTCTCGCCCACTGTCATATATTTGTCCAAAATTGTTAAGTATTCTTATGAATCCATCTCTGTCCATACTGTCCAAGACTCTACTACACAATTGTCCATAATGTTGACCCATTTATCACTATACTATCATGAATTCTTGATTAATCTATCAAATCGTACTTCTGCTAACTAACCGCTTTGGATCTGTCTTTTTGGACTCTGCAAGATTCTCAAAGGATCGCTCTTTTGTCTGTCAGAGCTATCACATAGACTCCCCCTGTCTAATATTCATATTACCTAGGAGTCTCTAAGACGGATGGCTCAGAACAATTCCTGCTCTGATGTGTATTCATCATCATCTTCATTGGTAGATTCATCATCTCTCTGAGCTCTGACTTCTTTCTTTCTGTCTATGGATTCATCTTTCACTACAATGTATGAAAGTAAAATCTCTTGAACATGTTCCTTATTTACCTATCCTCCTTTTCTCTCAGTTATTTTCCAAACCTTTCTCTATATGACATCTTTCTTTTTCTCTGTAGAATTTTTTTCATCTTGTTTTATTATCAATCTTTCGATCTCTGGGACCTGGGCTTTGTTCACCTATTCTTCATGTTTTCTTATCCATATTTTCTAATATCTAATATGAGTGTTCTCTTTCATGGAATTATCGATCATTCTTCTACAATCACTGGCTATGTGTCCATGGTTATGACATTTGTAACATTCAATTTTACGTGGGGCCACATGGTCATTTCTTTTTTGAACATTTTATAATCCCTGCAATCTGCAACCTTGTGTACAAACTTAGTACAATAAAAACAATGACCATAAAATAAATTTTCATAACTGGGAGTGAATGATCTTCTTTGTGGTGTATTCCTTCTGAATTTCTATCTTGACTGATCATGATCATGATTGAAGCTTCTAGTTTTCTTAGATTTGGGTTGACCATGATTCCTTCCTTTGAGTACTTCTACATAATTCTTTATATTTTCTTCATTCTTCTTTTCTAGCAACCTAGAGTGCTTGTCTTCATTCTCTATAACTAATGTGGATGTTTTTGTCTCGTCAATGTTCTTGTTGAGCTTGACGATTTTACTTCTCAATGTGACAACTTCTTCTTCAAGCTTCTCAACTTATTCTTCTTTCTTCATTATCTAAGACTTTGTGACTTATTTTGTTATTTTCTCTTCTTCAAGATAGATTTTTAATGTGATTATTTCTTCTTCAAGTCCTTTCTCTTCTTGACCAAACTTTGCCTCAAGCTGGTTTAGATCGTTAGTTCTTTCCTTAATATGATATGTCAATATATTTTCTCTCATTTCTGCTTCTTCCTTCTGTGTTGCTATGTTGGCTTCCAAATACTGCTTTTGATCTTTAAGATTTTCTTCGATCTTTCTAGCTTTTTCTAGCTGAGTTCTTAATTTCTTGATGACCTATTGGACTTCTTCAAAAATGTGAGCACTTTCCTTTTGTTTCATCAATTCTTTCTTCAGTGACTTGTTTTATTCTCTTTCTTTTCTTAGTTCATCTAAAGCACTGATCAATTCTTCTTCATAATTGTCTTCTTTTTCAATTAGTTTTTATGTCTCATTTACTTCATGGAATTCTATTTCAAGATGTTCACATTATTCATAATTAAAGAAAAACAACATACCTTTGTTGATTATGTACTCTTCATATTTTGAATCTATTTGACATGGTGAACATATTTCTTCTTGATTTGTACCTGCATCTTCTTTGGCATTTTCTGAATCTGCGATAGGTGACGAATATATATCATGTAACTTATCCCAAAGTTCTTTGGCTGATAAACATTTACCAACATTTTCTCTTACCAGATTAGGTAATCCTTCCCAGATGAAATCCATTGCTATTTTGTTATTCTTCTTCAATTCCTTCTTGGTTGCAGTCTTTTCCCTTTTTGAACTATCATATCCTGTAACGACTGATAGCCAAATAAAATACCCTTGTGCATGTAAAAATACTTTCATCCTTCCACTCCATAGCTCATGCTTTAAACCATTCTGAACATTAAACAATGGTACTCCATTCTCGTAATAATCCATGATCTCCTTCCAGTGGTTAAACTATTTCCTGAAGGAACCTGCTCTGATACCAATTGTTGGATTACTGAGAGGAGGGGTGAATTAGTAATAGAGCAATATAATCCTTTTTAACCATAAAATGAAAGTCTTATATCAATGTAGCATTATCATCCAATAGTTGCAGAGTAAATAAACAATGAACAAATGAGCAATCATACACATACACAGTACACCAATGTTTTTACATGGAAACTCAAAGTGGGAGAAAACCACAGAATGTTTTTTCTTATATGTCTTTAAGAATTACATTCATTGGAAGCACCAACTTCCTTTGTTTTCCAGCTACAACTGGAAGGAGGCTCCAACCCCCTATTTTCTCAGGATACAACCTGAGGAAAGCTCCAACTCCCCAATTCTCTAGCTACAACCGGAAGGAGGCTACAACCCCCTATGTTTTTCGACTACAACCGAAAGGTGGCTACAACCATCTGTCCTTGCCTCGTCCAACTTCCCTGTCGTAGATATAGAATGATGAAACAACTATCACACTATCATTGTAAGATATACTATTGTAAACCTATACCAATCAACCTGCACCAAACAAGCTGTAATAAACCTATACCATAAACAACATGTAATCAACCTGTACCATAAACAAGTGCATCAACCATGCACCAACATGTACCTCAACCTATAGCATCAAAAGTGCATCAACAATGCACCAAATATGTACCAATCATGCATCAAATACACATAAACTATGACTCATCAAGATGTACCAACATCGTCAACTATACACCTCATGTATGTGTCAACTCATCAACTACTTGTCTCAACCATGTACCCAACATGTACCTCAACCAAAATCCACCATCAATTTCATCATCCAAATATGATTTGTAACTTTGTAATAGACCTAGTGTATATGATCACATACCTACAAACCTTCCTTAACTTTAAAAACAAGCGACTATCATTTTCATCAAACTTTACTTTAGTCTCACATGACTAATTTTGGATTAGTCAACAACCCTAACTTGAAATAATCATAACTATGTACATGTAATGAATAAATATTTGAAAATAGTACACAATGTTCTTCAGTGTATTTTATGGAATTCCTCCAGGTTTCACTTCTTGGAACCTCTCAGAAAATGAGTTATAGCAAAAATGGCATACCTTGTTGAATTCTAGCTTATACTAGAGAGCGAGCTTGTAGAGCATGCCCCGCATGTAATATTTGTTGTATGGATATGAAAATTGTACAAAAAGTACTATAGATGGTACTCTAACCAATGCATTTGGTCTTACTAAATTTGGATCTGTTATGAAGAAGTTATGACGTTTTTACCCGAAACACTTGTTTTAGACTAGTTTCAAGACTAGCCACAAACCCTATTTTCCACGGAGTGTAACTCCAAAAATACAATGACCCAAAAGATGAAATTTTTATCACAACTAATTGGATATGTTTCCTCAATAACCTCTATATTTTGTGGTCTAAATCATTCTATAAAAATATTTATTGTGAAAATGGTGCAATGACCTGTAAATAACATACCGTAGAAAGCATCACCAAAAGAATTTATCCTCCCTTGAATTTCGACCTTCTTTACTTCACCTTCCCTCTGAAATTCGCCTTATATATCCTTTTTTTACCTCATTCAGTTATAGATATTCAATATTCTCAAGTATAATTAAAATGAGATACCCTTTCCTCTTATTTATACTTTTAGGTAGCTTCCTCAAGCGGTTACCTTCTAACCATCTTAAACCACTTTCCATATTTTAGGGCTAACCCACTTCTAACCACTTCTCCACTTAGTAATTTATCCATTAAATTTATTATTTAAATTTGTATCCACTTTGACTTATAGTAAACTCATCACTTCACTTTATTATTTAAACAACTTTTTCTTTGCAACCACTTTGACTACTTTGACGTTTTGGGGCTTCTAGATGACTCATGAGGGTTCTCCAACTTCACATGGACATAACTCTCTAACCGTGAAGAGTTATGTGATGTTCCACATACCACCGGAAATGGCATGACATGTACTATCCATATAGAATATTCTTACCTTCAAATATATTAAAACTCATACCATTATACATCAAACAAGCTTGAGTCCATTACCCAAACCTTTGTGCTACCGAAATTCGCTACCGAGCTTTCTTTAAAGGTTGACATCAATAAAAACAAACCCAAATAATCAACAATAGAAATATCAGGGAAATTGTGGAAGAGCAATGAACTAGAGAATAAAATACCTGAAGCCCAAGCTAGAGAAAAATAGGGTCGCGGGCTTGGTGTTGGATGGAAAGAAACCAGTATTGGAAGGAGAAGGCATCGAATGACAGTGCAGTTATCAAGGGACTCCCTTGCATAGAGGAAATATATTTGGGAAGGCATTTGATAAACCCTGTGGAGGTCCTGATATCAGTTGGGAATAAGGGAAGCCTCTATTGCTACTAGAGAGGTGGAGGAGAGTAAATTCCTTGATACCTTTCTTGACTTTGGAAGGAGAACCTAGAAAACCTAACTGGAGAAGAAGGTCATAAGATTGATGTTGAGGGAGCATCTGATAAACCTCGCAAAGGCTGTGACAAAGAGAATATCTCTGAGAATTTGCAAAATTTTCCCTAGTGATATCATGGCTTGGGACGGGGGTGGCCAGAGTGCTAAGAATGAATTCCACTGAGCCTACGGTTGGATGGAAAGGATAACACCCAAATTTAGTTTGGTAGATGTAACTTTCAATGTAGATAAGTACTTCATATACCCTATGTACTTGAACTGAAATGCAATGGTTGAATTTTTGTATTGTGTCCAAATGTGCCTCATGTGAAATTGATGGTAATAATGCTTAATTTTTCTTTTGTAAACTGTTGCACTTGAATGGTTGTAAGATGACAAGTTTGGCCCATGTACTGGTTGGAAAATACCCAAAGGGATTTTTCAAAGGATCAACTTCACAATTCTATAGTCAGGACAAACTCTATAGGACTGCTACAATCTTGTTGATCCCTCAAAAATACCTTTCCCTATTATAAAACTTGAGTTTTGTGAATGGAAGGCGCTTCCTTCAAACCATTTTCATGTCCAAGTGCCCTCAGGATCGATTCCATGGATTTAACTAAATCTTGGCTAAGACTTATGATGAGTGTCACCTCTAGAGCTTGACAAAGTTTCATAGGACCAAAACCATGGAACCCTTCACTACACTAAAAAATAAGCTAATTTTTTTGGACTTCGGGACTCCAAGACTCTAGAGCTTCGGAGTGAATGAACATTGCAATGTCTTAAATTCACCGAAAAGGACCTTTTGGAACAGTAACTAGATGGTTGACTAATAGTTGGTGGTCATTTACCCATTATCATGGGATTCATCCCCTTGTTAAACCTCGATCAACTTCTTGGTCACGAGGTAACATGAGTCGTCTATCTAAGAACCTTCGGGATCCTTTCTGACCGTCAGATGCGAGCCATGGTCATTCAAAGTTGACCCACTCCGAGAGAAAAATGGTGTTTAATGGTCGGAACCTATGAACACCAAACTTGTGAAGTAATGTGGTTCATGGATCTAAGGATCCTTCAGGACCCTTATCGACCATTAGATCAGGCCTAACAGAAGGATAGAGTAAGTGATACTAGTAACCAACAGTAAGCAGTCGTCCCTGCTTCCTGACCCGTTTGGCAGGTAATCCTTTGGGGGAATTGAAGGGTTAAGAGTTATAAGGAGCACGAAGTCATGAAGTCCCAAAGTGGTGAAATCACACCAGTCATTAGATCATGGGGAATATTTTGGGATTGATGTGAATCATTGATCTAAGGATCCATTGGGATCCATTCTCCACCATTCGATTGACTAAGTGGGAGGACATCATAAGGACATTGACGAAGTCTCACTCCGACGAAGTGACATCAACAGCTGATGTGCCCAAGCCACGTATCTTTTTGACTCATCATACATGGTATGGGGTCGAAGAGATGGGTACCACATGTTAAGGTGGCATCATCGCCACATGTCTACATGGGGAAGATGGTAATAATGTCACCTATCCAAGAACGCCACGTACGCAAGAGGGACCTTCTCTAGGATTCTGGGACTACAGAACTCCAAGTGCTTGGAGTAATAATATGCAAGATCCAAAAAGGAACAAAGGTTGGAGCCACATGGTGTGATTTTGGGGTTTCAGGACTCTAGAGGATTTTCAAGTAGAGAAAAGGGAATTCAGCGTCGGAGCATCAAAGCATCGAATGTCGAAATCCCTTAAGCCTATGCTTTGAACGAGGGAGAATCTTAGTCATTGGATTTAACGATGGATTGATCTCCACCATATATGTAGGAGTGCTAGGGAACTTTGGGACTTCAATACTCCAAGAATGTTTTAGACATGGACAGGAAGGACAAAGGGTTGAAGGGTCGGTAATCATGAAGGCATGGGGAACATTCCTTGTAACCACCCCTCCAATGGCCATGTCATCGCTAAAGGAAGAAAATCGAGGTCGAGTCTGTGCTAGGTGGGATGGTACGAATGAGGTGGACCCATGTGGGTGCCACATGGACTTTTACCAATAATTCCTAAAGAGCTTTGAAAGGCCATAAATTCCAATCCAGAGCTTGGATTTGAGCATGGTAATAGTCATTGGAAAGCTCTTGACGAGTAGAAGATGATGGAGATATTGGGAAGAGGTTTTGATATGGTTGAGGAAAAAATAAATTATTATGCCCCATCCCTTAAAAGGATACCTAAGGGGTTGGGTGTGTTGCATAAGGGATTATTTGGAAGCTATTTATTTAAATTTCTCCAATGGACTGAAGGGAAATAACTAACTAGCACTATAAGTATTTCTATGGTTCATATAATTAATTAGTTCAGTGTCATTTCAATTAATTGGTTCTAGTGGTCATTGATGGAAATACTAGTCGTATTTTTTATCCCTAGACTAAATTAGTCATTTAAGTTAGTTATTTTTAGTTGTGTCAATTAAAATTGCTCAAATTTGGTAGTATTTAACTGTCATGACTAATGTTTTTGGTCACGTAGTCACTAATTACCCATTTTTTGCTAGTGTAGTGTTCTCGTCAAAGGGGAAACTAGGGAAAGGTTAGCTAACTCTTCCTCAAGAATAGTATTTATTTCGAGGGGATACTAGGGAAGGTACGATTGACCCTTCCTCAAGCATAGTATCTATTCAAGGGTAGCCCGAATAATGATCACCCAATATTTTCTCAAGTAAAGTATTATCATTGGGGGGGGGGAAGATATGAGGGTAGGGTCAATCAACTGTTTCTCTATCATAATATTATCATCAATGAGAATTCTTGGAAATTTTCGATCGACACTTTTCTCATACTCCAAGTCAATAACTCATATGTTTATACTACTCAAGTGTTCAAAAATATTCTCTAAATATCCTTTCAATTAGTCATGTAGAGATATCATTTTTCAAGTATACTTTTACTCAGATTCTATTGGTGGTGTGGTTCTCATATACTTGTACTCATGATCATCATGAAGTTGCTACATTCAGAGCAAGCCTTAAATCCATCATGTGAGAAGAGTTCTTCTCGTGATGGTTTTTATGAACATGGGTGTTATTATAGGGTGGTTATCTCACGTCCCTGGCATTTAATGTATAAAGACTAAATTTTTTTATCATTGTTACTTGTATAAAATTTGTACAAATTTATTCAATTTAATGTTAAAGTGTTATGAAAGTATTTTGTAAAATTTTGCACAACAATATCGAAGAGCACATTGACTTCAAGAGTTTATATTAACTTATGATATTTATGTTGGTTTATGTTGATTTCTATTTATCTATTACATTGATTATATTCTTATTGTGGAGTATAAATGTATATTGACTTTAATTAATTTGTGTATACATTAGTTGAAATATATTGATTTGTCAAGGTATTTTTGTCATTGTAGAGTAGCAAAAATATCTTTTTGAATGTTAGGTTTTGAAAACTATGTAGACCTACTTTTCAATGGATTAATTTTTTTTAAAGAATTAAGATTTCCAAATAGAAAAACATTGCACAACAACGACATCAACCATGGATGTGTCATTGTAAATGTTACTAAGATTTTTAATGGAGATATTCAATTGCCGCATGCATCAAGAGGTGCAAATACATTGTCGAAAGAAAAAGGTGTTTTTATTTAATGGAATGCATCACAAATTTTTAACCTCATTGACTACTGTCTGCAACATGTTGAGGTGAAGGAGATATCTTATGTTAATTATAATAGTAGAGATAAAATACATTTTACATGAATCTAGGTTTTCTTTCCTTCTTATAAATTCATATTGTTACACAGATGATAAAATCATAGAGATTGCATTTCCATAGGTATTTTCATAAATGTAGATACAAATTATTATATTAAAGGGAATATTTTGGAATMTTTCTCATTTGGTGTGCTTGTGAAGGAAATGGTGTTGCCTTGTGACATTCTTTCATCGAAGGTACAACTTGGAAACCTTGTATCTTGGCCAACAAAAAAATTGTGTATTTCTATACTAGTTAAATTTTAAATGTTCAAATCATTAAGCGATTTGAGGGTTCAATGGCACAAAAAAATCAAAATCACAACACAAAGTTCATTGTAGAAAAGAAAATTTTATTCCACCAAAGTTCTTCACAACCAAATTATATTGCTAGGGGTTAAATAATTTCAAATATTCTAGAACGCGAGGTGGTGCACTTTGCACTACTAGATGGTAATGAACTTGGAATTTTAATCCAAAAAGTCTTCTACCATTTTGAAAATTGTTGTTTATAATAAGGTTCTCTCCAAAGATATCCTACAAAATATGTATTTAACCTTAGTGACACCCCTTTTGATCTGTTATTAAAAAATTGCAAAGGAACCTAATGTCAACATATGGGAAGTGTTCGAAGCATGTCCTCTTCAAATGATGTATCTACCTATGGATAATGTAGACTATGATGATATGAAAATTGTTACAACAATGCCATACAAACTAGTAAAGTGATAAATTAGGTGTATCATCTAAAAGGAAGCTGAGTGCAATACCTATAGAAACATTTGGTGAAAGTGCATTCCTTCCAAAAATGGACACTGCATTTTTTTGTAAAACTTATTCTATTTCTAAAATTTTGTCTCAATAAATCATTAAGGGTAATAAGAAGGTGTGTCTCAAGCATAGTATGTTTTTCAAGGAGGAACCTAAGGAAGGGTTGACTAAGCCTTCTTCTAGGATATTATTCATGTCAAGGGGGAACCCTAAGAAAGTTCGATCGACCCTTCCTTGACAATAGTACTATAATAGAGGGCAGCCCATTGAATGTTCATCCAATCCTTCCTCAAGTATAGTATTATCATCAATGTTAACCCAAGGAACGGTTGGATAACCCTTTCTATATCATATTATTCTCATCGAGAGGGATCATGGAAAAGCGTCCATCGACCCTTTTCTTATACTCTAGGTTAATCATTCATATGTCTATACTACTCAAGTATTAAAAAATATTCTATATATTTCCTTTCAAATTTTTTTCCTAGTATCCATATACTCATCATCAACAAGTGGTGTGGTTCTTCTATGGTTATCTTCATCATCATCACCAACATCAAGTTTCTCCATGTGGTGCAAACCTAAGCCATCAGGTGTGCATATTTTTTCTAGTGATGGTCATTATGAGAAGTGGGTGTCATTACAAAGCAGTTATCACATGTCCTTATTACCCATTTGGAAGATAAACTTATTATCATTATTACTTATATAAAATTTATATAGAATTATTCAATTTAATGTTAAAATGTTACAAAAACCTTTTGTAAACTTTGCACAATAATATGAAAGAGCACTTTAACTTAGAGAGTTTATATTAACTTATGATATTTATATTGGTTTATGTTCATTTATGTTTATGTTTATATATTACATTGATTATATTCTTATTGTAGAATATAGTTTATCTTTATTGCAGTTAATTAATTTAATTATATTTTAGTTGAACTATATTGTTTTTTTGTTCTATCTTTGTCATTATAGATTAGAAAAAATATATTTTGGAATATTAGGTTTTGAATGTCAAGTGGACTTGATTTTCAATAGATTAGAGTTGTTGAAGGAGTGGCCTTCCCAAGTACAAAGTAATTTCACAACAAAGATATCAACCATGGATGTGTCATTGTAAGTGTTACTAAGGTTTTTAATGGAGATATTTAATTGATGCATGCATCAATAGGTGCAGATACATTGTTAGAAGAAAAAAATGTTTTTTTATTGAATGGGATGTATCACAGACTTTTAACCACATTGACTTCTCTCTATAACATGTTTATTTGAAGGATAAGACCAAGATAATATAAAGAAGACTTTGTGGACATAGCCCCAGGGTGAGGGTGAACCATGGTAACTGTGTGTATAGTGCTTTGTGCTTTGATCTAATGTGTTTATCTCTTTCTTGGCTAAGTGCTTGATGTGATTAAGTAGATCTAGTTATTCTTTATGTTGATGATATATGAATGAATGTTAGATCTTATATAGAAGATGATTAGTGCTTGATCTGTTGAATCTAACCTATATTTTTGTGGCTAAGTACTGAATCATATTTAGTATAAGTATTCACTGTGATGGTCTGTGTTATCTGCGAAGTACCAGACATGTTAAATATTGATGAAGGATCTATGCTAAGTGCCCTGTAAAAGATATAATCATAGATCAGTGTCCCATCTAAGGTTGAAAACATCTAAGTCCTGCAACGACCCCTGTCGCTACCTCGGGTGAGACTTCATCTGCTTCGCAGGTGTTGTCGAAAGGGTCGATAGTTAGGGTTTTGTTGGTGCGCTCTTGAGCATTGAAGATGGCTTACAAACTACTTGTTTGACCTTAATGATGCTCCTTTAGATGCGATATTAAAAATATGCAAAGGAACCTAGCGTTAATTTTGGGGAAATATTTGAAGCATGTCCTCTAGTACTGATGGTGTATCCACCTATGAATAATGTAGATTGTGCTAATATAATTATTGTGACATTAAGGTCATACAATCATGTAAAATGAAAAATTTGGAGTGCATCTTCTAAAGGACGTTGAGAACAATATATGTAAAAACATTTGATGAAAATTGACTCTATGCAAAAATGGGCACTGCATTTTGTTCTACAAGTTTTTTTATTTCAAAATATCCATTTCAATTAATGGTTTAGGGTAATAAGAAGGTGTGTCGCATGAATGAAAATTCAAAAAGAGACTTTATATTATTTCTCTAGCATCAAATGCCCCTATTGCCAAAAAAGGAGAAAAGGATAAGAGAACTCTCCTTAAAATGAAGTTTGACATAGTATATGCCTATCAAAATGCATGGTTTAAATTTCATGGAATAAAAATAAGCACTTTCTGCTGGAAATTTGGTTGTCATTTATGTCAATCCTAGAAGAAGTTCAGAAGCCCCACAGATTGGTTGAAGAAAGAGAGAATTAAGGACATGGAAAATTCATGTAGAACCTACATGGATTGATAGCCCTCGTCAAGTTGTTTCCAATGATAGGTGGCATACCATGTGGCTTCTTATGGTTGAGGAGATATGCTCTCTTGAAGATGATCATGTGAATTTCAAACAAGATGTTACAAGTCGAACCTAAAATTAAATAAAGTAAGTGAAAATAAGAAGTTACAGGTCAACCCCAAAGAAAGTAAAGAAGTTACTTGAAACAATATAAATACACATCAAATAGCCTCCCATTTGATCAAGTCATCAATGAAGAATGTGATCTTTTAATAAGTCTGATGTAGCGGATCCAAGGAACCGAAGGAGCGCGAAGGACGAAAGTTTTGGAGATGAAAAAGAAAAAGGTTTTCTAAAAAAACCTAATTGAGTAGTACCTCATTGGTTGAGTATATAGTGTCCTCTGAGGCCCTTGCGGGTGGATCTAGCCTCATCATGCGAGGCCTTGTTGGTTTCCCAATATCTGTCACATGAGGCTCTCTGTAAACTGAACAACTAATGAAGAATTGTAGAAGGTGTCCGAGCAACAGATTGTTCTTAAAGAATCTTTGGCATCATTATCAAGTTTTTATGTGATTGTTAGATTTTACATGTGTACCTAGACATTCTATGTGAAGGTTGATTTTCTATTATGCATTCAAGGGTGGAAGGAAGGGGAAAGGAAAGGGGGATGTAGCCTCCTTTCAGTTAGATCCAGATAATATAAGGATTTAGAGCTTCCTTCAGGTTGGAGCCTCCTTCCAGTTGGAGCTGGAGAATATTGGAAGTTGGAGCTTCCTTTGAATGGAATATTTTATTATATAAGAAAACCATTAAGTGGATTTACACATATATCTATTTTGCACTGTGTACTTTTTGTACTATTCTTTAATGTATATTGGATACATTATTTGACTGAAAATAAAATTATAAAAGGTGTTAAATTGTACTTGATATTGATTTATCCCCCTCTTAGTATCAACAATTGGTATCAGAGCAGGTTGCCTTTAGAATAGTCTAATCACTGGAAGGAAGATCATAAGAAAAAATGGAACACCACATTCCAAATGGGATTCCATTTTTTTACGGAAACAATTATGCATATTGGAGCAATAGAATACACACTTACTTGATAGATTTAGGAGTGGATATATGGATCTCAGTTGTCAATGGTTATGAATTTACAGAAGATGCTACAACCGATCCAAATGAGAAGAAATTAATGAGTTGTGATTCAAAGGCTAGGCATGTTATCCTAAGTGGATTAATACCAATGTTCTCTAGCAAGGTGATGGGTTGCGACGCAACTAAAGAGGTATGGGATAAACTTAAAAACATCTATGAAGGCGATGTGAAATTCAAGCAGGTCAAGCTTAAATGACATAAAGTAGAGTTTGAAATTATGAAAATGGATGAATAGGAAGATTTTGCAACCTACTTACTCATAGTAGATGAACTTGTCAATGCCATCAGAGGATTAGGAGAAGAACTTGATGAATCCTTAGTTGTACAAAAGGTGTTGATATCACTTCCTTTGAGATATGATGCCAAGGTATCGACCATTGAATAAAATAGGTATTTGACCAAAATGACAATGGATGAATTACATGGGTCCCTCACAACATATGAAATGAGAACAGGTATAGAAAATGGACAATTAAATAGAGAAGCATATTTTAAAGCGATGAAGAAAACAAGGAACAAGGAGCACAAGGTAGAAGAAAGATCAGGAGATGATTCATATGAAGAAGAAGCACATTTTGTAATAAATCTCAAGATGGAAACCAACAAATACAAAGGTATGTTACCATTTAAATGTTTTAATTGTGGTAGAATAGGACACTATACTAAGAAATGTCCCTTTGAAGAAAATAAAATCTTCCATGAATAGGACACTATACTAATAAATGTCCCTTTGAAGAAAATTAAATCTTCCACAATAAAAAAACATTTTTTCCAAGGAGGACAATAGTTCTTCAGATGAAAACGGTGGAGAAGAAATGGATGTAAGAGAAATTATTTTCATAACCCAAGAAACTTAGAATGATGACCAAAAAAAATCTGAAATAGAAGAAAACAATTTTGAAGAAGAGTCTGATGAAGAAACAGGCTTTGACTCTTTCTGGGGAGACAAAGACATCACAAAAAGTGAACAAGAAGATGATCAAAATCTTGAAAAATTAAAGCATGTTGAAAATGAAAATAGCAAGCTCATAAAAAAAAATAGAGAGTTGAGAAACAAATTGGAAAATTGTGAAGAAGAGAATCATAAGCTTGAAAACACAATTAGAAACTTGAAGGAGCAATTAAAAGATTATGAGAAATTAAAATCAGAATTGGATCACACAACAAAAGAGATAACGTTGGCAATGGAAAAGGTGGAAAATTTTGGAAGAAGTACGAAAAGGCTAGATGAAATTCTTAGCAATCAGAGATCACCTACCTATAAGACGAGACTTGGATATGATAACAGTTTGGATACTACAAACACAGATAAAGAGGACAAGAAAGATGAAGGAAATTATAGAAGATATGCAAATGCCTTAATAAGTGGAATCAACAATGAAGAAAAAAATTAAGAACAATGAGAACATGACAAAAGATCATAATTCAGAAGGGGTGAGACATCAAGAAGGCCATTTCCTACCAGGTATGAGAACAATCAAGAGGGAGTTGAAGAACATTACAAAAATAACACCTGGAACAGAAGATCGAAATTCAGAAGGCATGAAGCACCAAGAAAGTCACTTCCTATCAGGTATGAGAATATTTTTCTTGGTCATTGTTATACTTGCAGAAACTTTGGACACAAAGCAATTCTCTGCAAAATCAATGTAAGAAACAACTATATGAGAAAAATAATTGATTACAGATATCCAATGGACGATCATGTAAAAAATAGATCTGGAAATGCTTATGGATTTGTCAACATAAATTACAATCCAATTGATCCATTGATGGATCAAAATATTGTATGCTACAAATGCAATCATCTTGGTCACAAAGCACGAGATTGTACATATATGAAAGAAGATGATCCTATCATAAAACCAACTACAACATGGAGATGGAAAGAAAATCCAAACAAGGAATATTGTGTAATAGCATTGATCATTGAAGATAAATAAGAAGATGAATGGTACATAGATAGTGGGTGCTCAACACACATGATTGGGGACCAAAAAATCATCAGCTTAAATAAAAGAAAAAGTGGCAGTGTTGCATTTGGAGATGACTCCTCTGTCAAAATACTTGGAAAAGGTGTAGTAAATCTTGGAAGTGAAAATGTAAAAGAATAAAATGGCCTACTAGTTGAAGATCTAAAGAATAATCTCCTCAATGCCAGCAAAATATGTGATCATAAATACAATATTAAGTTTGACTCATGAAGATGTGAAATCAGAGAAGAAGGCCCAAGAAGATTGGTTGAAATAGAAAAAAGAATACAAAATAACATATACATCATATATAAAGAGAAGACAAACAAATTTGAAATCACACAAAAGAGCTCCAAGGACCATAACAAATAAAGAAAGGATAAGAAGACAAAAAAAGGGAGAAGTGTTATTGAGCACCATGTGTTTAGGGGGAGCATCCCCAAAGGAAAGAGTCACCCTTTTCCATTGATGTAAAATGGGGAGAGAAACATTAGGAGCATGATGATAGGGGTAGTATGGAGTATGAGTGTTTCCATTATTGAAAAAGGGGTAGATTGTTGGAATTTTGGTTGTCATTGATGTCAAACCTAGAAGAAGTTCAAAAGCCCCACAAATTGGTTGAAGAAAAAGAGAATGAAGGACATGGAAAATGCATGTAGAAACTCCATGGATTGATATCCATCATCAATCTATTTCCAATGATAGGTTCCATGCCACATGGCTCCTCACGTTTGAGGAGATATGATCTCTTGAAGATGATCATGTGAATTTCAAACAAGAAGTTACAAGTCGGCCCTAAAATTAAATAAAGTAAGTGAAAATAAGAAATTACAAGTCAACCCCAAAGAAAGGAAAGGAGTTACTTGAAACAATATAAATACACATCAAAAAACCTCCCATTTTATCAAGTCATCAATGAAGAATGTGATATTTTAGTAAGTCTGGTGTAGAGGATCCGAGGAAGAGAAGGAGCGTGAAGGATGAAATTTTCAGAGCTTCAAAAGGAGAAGGGTTTATGAAAAAACCTAATTGAGAAGACCCTCGTTGGTTGAGTATATAGTGTTCCATGAGGCCCTCACGGGTGGACCTAGTCTCATCATGTGAGGCCCCTCTAGTTGCCTAGTATGTGTCACATGAGGCTCTTTGTAAACTGAATAGATAGAAAATAATTGCAAAAGGTGTCCAAGTAGCAGATTGGTCTTGAATAATCTTTGGCATAATTATTAGTTTTTATGTGATTGTTGGATTTTACATGTGGACCTAGACATTCTATGTTAAGGTTGATTTTCTCTTATATATTCAAGGGTGGAAGGAAGGGGTAAGGAAAGGGGGATGTAGCCTCCTTCTAGCTGGAGCTAGAGAATATAGGGAGTTGGAGCTTCCTTCAGGTTGGAGCCTGTAAATTAGGGGGTTGGACCCTCCTTCCAATTGGAGTTGGAGAATATTGGAAGTTGTAGCTTCCTTTGAATGAAATCTTTTATTATATAAGAAAACCATTCAATGGATTTCCACATATATATATATATTGTTCATTATGTATTTCTTTTACTGCTCTTTATTGTATATTGGATACATTATTTGATTGAAAATAAAATTGCAAAAGGTGCTAAATTGTACTTGATATCGATTCACCCCCCTCTCAGTATCAACACTTTCTACCATTATAAGAATATGCCTATAAATGGTGATCTAAAGGTGGTAAATGACAATAGTGGATTGAAAAAATGTATATCAAATACTATTGCAATAGTAGTCAATATTAATACAAATGTGGAGCAAAAATTTAGATAAGGCTCTACATCTAACACATTCAATAAGGCAATATGGAACAAGGGAACCACTCAAATCATTTCCATCTAATGTCCCATAGTTTTCTTTGCAAGATGGATAATGAACACATCTAATAAATTGGTCTTTCTCTCGTGTCACAATTCAATTTCAACAATGTAATGAGAATTTAGTTCCCATACATTGGAATCATGAAGAACAACTTATTTGCAAGGTGGAATGATTTTACTTCAATCATGAAAAATCTTAGAGCCACCACTGATCTAGTTGAAGTAGAATGGTTGTGAGCAATTCTGACAACCCATAATCACTATATTATAGGTTGCCACCATATGTGTTATTCCCACATATTATCTTAAGAGAAGAGTCTAAGAACTTACTTGATCATTATGCATGACAAGATCAATAAGTCAAAGACTATTATACCAAGGTTGGGTAAGAAGGAAAAGACTACTAGTAATGTCATGAATCTTCCCATTTCTTTAACTGGTATGCTTATACATGGACACAAGACTAGGGGATTCGACCACTTCAGTCTTTCATTTTTGGAGATGATATGAAAGTCCATGAGATAAGTGTTGATAATACAAACTTTTGAAAGTCAAATAGGAACTTGCCACCAATATTGTTGCTACAAATGGATAATTATGTGGGTGATAACAATAATCACTATGTATTTTCATTTCTATCCCTTTAAACACAAAAGGAGGTGTTTTTACATTGTTGAAGTTGGATTCCTCCTGTGTGACACACACATGAATACGTAGATGGAACTTATGGGAGGTTAACAATGAAAATAATGTGAAAAGACATATTTTTTCTACCAAAGATGATGGACACTTATAGGACATGTGAGGATCACAATTCCTATTTCCCATATTTAAATAATGATTTTTTTTACTTCAAGAGATTTATGGAACCACCTTTTTTGGATGGTAACTCCAAGATCATGGTATTAAAGGATCCTAGTTCTTCAAGTTCTAGATCATTGATTCCAGGCCTATTATGCAATATAAAGCCTCTCTTTGGGATGAAAAGTGGTCAACTCCTATTAATATGTGGCATTATTTTCCCGATGGTTGTTCAAACTTACCAATGGGGTAGCCTCAATTGTTAAATCTACATCTACAAAGACATTCTAATATGGATGAAATTAAAAAGGGATTAGAAACATATATTTCATTCTAGAAGAAAGAGATTGATAAGGGATGGGAACAATATTGGCATCACTAGATAATTTATAGAGAGACTATATATAAAGCTTTGGACACTCCCTTTCACAACATTAGGCTCTCAACAGCTAATTTATGGCCATCTACAATGTAGGAAATAAGAAATAATGCTCGTATACAGTCCTCACACGAAGTTAAGGAAGTGAACTTGAGAGAAAATGCCCCCACAATTGAGGATTGATCCATTGGGCCTCTATGTAACAAGCTAAGAGATCCATTCTCTCCAAAGGATGATGTTGTAGATGGACAAATTCCCATAGTACAATCACCAGAGCAATATTGTGTGATATGGTTAGGTAGGGCAAAGGGAAGTGTATACCAAGATCCATATGCTACTATCAAGTCTTACAAAGTAGAGGTTCAATAGTGGAAGCCAACTGGAACATCAAAGGTTAACAAAGAATTGTATAAAAATTGTTTAAATAAAAAAACAACAATGGGTTGTCAGTTTGAAAGAAAACATGTTCATTGATTTGATATCATCATATGGGCATGGGCATCAAGAGAAAGATGTATATGAAAGAAAATAAAAACACCTAGAAGGGCCTTGAAAAAATTAAGGCACGRCAAGAATAGATGGAGYATAATGYTGGAAGTGGAGTGATGTTGATGAATGAGATTTTATTTGAGTGTCATTGCCTTRAATATTTATTAAAAAGTACAATTGTGGAATACAATAAATGTTGTCTCTTGTTTTTATTTATTGCATATTTTCAATATCGATATATTTAGYAATGGATGTCATAGTGATATTATGCATGCACATGCAAAAATAATATGTTGATAATTGTACATTAATCTTGGATTTAGATATTAAGAAAAAAAGTCAAAATACACATTATAGAAATTAGATATTGACACTTTTGGAATCAAAATTCACATATTTGGATCAAAATTGACAATTTTTTTGTTTCAAAATTCACATTTTTGCAATCGAAAATCACACTTTTCAAATAAAAAATTGCATCTTTGGAATAAAAAACCACGGCTTTGGAATCGAAAATCACAATTTTTGGGTTCAAAATTCACACTTTTGGAATTGAAAATCACACTTTTGAAAACCAATATTTCCACTTTTAGAAACCAATTTTGCACTTTAGAATGGTTAATATTGATACTTTCATAATCAAAATTCATACTCTTTTAGTCTAGATTCTGGGATATTAATCCAAATTTAGTGAAATAGTGATTATACTTCATGTGGTGTGTCAAGGGACTAAATATGGAATTTCATATTTTTAGAGATTGAAATGTCAACAAGGCCCCTTGCTTCATCATTATGATTTAGCCATTTTATGTTTCTCATTATAAAGTGGTGCAACATCTAAACTAAGAGTGATTTGATACAAACCTTTACTTTTGAGTAGGTCCCCGTTGTAGGATTTCTAGGAATAGTAATTTGTACTAGTTAATCGAACCTCATGAGGGTTACAAGTAGCCATTTTGGAAAATGAGAAAATAGAGTGTAAGATTAGCTAAAATAACCTAAAGCACCGTGTAGATCTCAAAAAAATAGCTAAATTAGAAAGAAAAAATGCGAGTCAAAATTGAGCCTATATGAGGAAGCTAAGCCCTTAGAAAGCTACAAAACCAAGCTTGAGCCTTGCATGTCTATACAAATATTTAAAAAAAAAAAATCCACTTTCACTAAAACAAATTTAAAATAAACTAAAATCATGTATGTCAATATGTAGAGGACTTAAAAATACACAACATGAAAAAATGACACCCAAATCTAAGTCCAAATGGAAAAGCTATATTAATTTGAAATTTGCCTCCAAAATTCAAGTGTGAATCCTCACAAGAGTCTTGAAGTGCCACGTGGCAATCTCTAAGTGGGTCACATGGAATTTATTGTACAATCTAATTGTACCTCCACTATGCACTAATTAGGTAGAGGATTTGCATACAAATTGGGCTAAAATGTTGATGTGGCAGTGTCTAATGATGTCATGTGTCATTGATTTGGGGTTGCATTGTTGATGTGGCAATAAGGAGTAATGTCACGGGGTAGAACTAATTATGTGTAGTGACTAGGATGCGACATGGAGGGGATGCATGTGGTTTTGATTTCATGGATTCTATTTGGGAGGGTGAGTCCAACATGGAGAGAGGCATGAACTAGTCCAAATGAGGAGTGGGAGGGGGGCGTTGTTCCAAAAATAGACTACAACCCAAGGAAAAAGGGTGGGACATGGTCTAAGGAGAAGAGCACATGACTTTCAAAGGAGAGACTATAATCAAAGGGTGCGACAAATTAGTGGGTGCAGTTCTCGAGAGGAAGCCACAACCTACAAGGAAGGGTGCTAGGGTGGAGTCAAAGCAATGTTGGTGGGTAGTTTAATGCATAGCCCAAAACAATGGGTAGTGGAAGGGATGACCTAATCTGGATTTTATAGGGAAAAAATGGAACACATAGAGAAATATACCATAGATCATAGTAATACAGTGAAAACCCAACTTCTATTAATGAATAAAATAACGGAATATTGTAGAACACAAACTAGCTAGAATGATGCTAGCTTATGTCTGAAGAGAGACAGATGTCGGCTACACTCATTCACAAAATGATAATATGAGACGTCAAAAGGATGGCCTTTTAACATAAATCAACAACCCTAAAGTTCTAAATCCCTAACCCTAGGAGGTGAAGCACCACAAATATATTTTTGGGCCCAAGGTGTCTAGTTTTTACATCAACTTCTCAAGGGCACAAATTTTGCATACAATCTATGTTTGGCATGCATAATATCTTATTGGAAACATCTAACTGAGAACTAAAATATTTCAACATGGCTGGACTTTGTCAAGGAGTTTCCTATGCACTAAAATTTCCCAAAAAACATTATTTAGGGCCTCAAAACGGCTCTAGAAATTTAGGACCCAGAAAATCCTAAAAAGTCATAATAAAATTCCAAGATGGAGAACTGTGTTGAGTTAGTGGAAGAGGTGGGTGGCCATCAATATCCACTTGGATCAGTCCTCCCCCCCTAGGAAGAAACGATCCCCATTGTGTCAAGTTCCCGCAATAGATGGGGAATGTTTTGTTGAATTTAGATCTTGGTGACTCATTTTCCTTCTTGAAGAAGCTACCCTACTTTGACAACCCGATAGAGTTGTATGTTCTACTGGTGGGTTCCCATCATCTTGGTTTCCATGATTTGATCCATTGTAGCATGCTCAAGGCAGTTGGGATTGATTTCTATAGGGGTCAATTCCTCAGCCACCTCCAAGGTGTCCAACAAAGGTAGGAAATATGGATAAAGCAACTCCACATTAAATATTGGGTGCAAGCCAAGGAAAATAGGAATACTTAATTCAAAAAAAAATTCATCCACAACCTTTAAGATGGTGAAGGCCCATAAAAAGTGGTATGATCTTCCTATGGGGGTTTATGCAGCGCTCTTTCTACAAATTCAACCATACCTTGTCACCAACCTAAGACTAAGGCTCTTTCCTAGAATATAATGCTTCCACTGTTAGCATGCCTACACATTGGAGTGCATATCCTTGCTATAGGTGGGATATCTACAAAAAACATCAGATAACATATCAGTGTGATAGGACACTAGATGTGTGTATTGAGTGAGGAATGCACTGATAACATAGTTAGATACATCTATCTCAATCTCAAATGGTTGTTGTAGGTATGGAAACATGAGGACTAGTGCGGTCCAGAGGCAATGTTTCAAATCCTGGAATTCTTATTGATATGATTAAGACTAGGAAAATTTGGCTTTAGATCCACCTTTTTTCACTTGACTTAGGGGCCAAGCAATACGAGATAACTCCAACACGAATCTACAGTAGTAGTTGGTGAGACCCAAGAAGATGTGGAGCTTTGTCAGACTCATCAGGGCTGGCCAATCGTGAATGACATGGATCTTGGTTGGGTCCACATGCACCCCATGTTCACCCATGATGTATCCTAAGTATTTAATTATTTGCATGTAGCCAAATGAACATTTCTCCATATTGGTGTATAACTTGTGTTGCCACAGGGTGCTCATGAATTGTTGAATGTGTTGCAAATGTTTTACCCAGGTCTGAATGAAGATGAGGATGCCATCCAAATATTTGACCACAAAAGAGTTTGTGAACAGTTGTAAGATATCATCCATCATCCTCATGAATGTTGTTGGAGAAATAGTTAATCCAAAAGGCATGACCAACCACTCAAAAAGGTTTTTTTTTTTAAATTTGAAGGTTGTATTCCATACATTAGTTTGTTCTATCAAAACTTGATTGTATCCTGACTTCGTATCAATATTACTAAAGAAACTGGCACCCTTAAGTTGATCAAGAAGACTATCAATCCAAGGGATCGAGTATTTATTCTTGACAATGATTTTGTTCAAGTCTCTATAATCAATACAGAGTCACCATGTGCCATCTTTCTTCTACACCAACACAACTGGGCTCCCACAAGGAAAGAATATTGGTCGAATGTGGCCCTTTCAGATGAGCTCATGAATTTGATGCTTTATCTCCTCACAGAGAGCATCTATATATTGGACCATTGGGTAAGGGAGCACCAAGTATCAAGTCAATGGGATGTTTGACTTGACAATGCAGAGGAACTGTAATACCCCGGTTTTGAATCCCCATATTAATAATGTATTTTGTTTATTTGATGAAAAGATGGAGTGCCTAAACAATTAAAAGAGGTCGGAGTGCCTAGGAAATGTAATACTTTGAACATTGCAAATAAGAAAATACATCATTGGTTGCACGACATAAAAGGACAAGAGTTATAGGGGGCTATGATTCCATGAGAGATGGGATAAAAGGGCACAGTCTTTTATTATTTTTTTTTTACCCACCTTGGAATTTTAGACAGAAATAAGTGGTTACATGAGCTTCTTGAGGAAAATGCCAGGTGGTTCTTGATTTCATGTAATTATATAAACACCTCTTGTGGGTTGTTTGGGGGTTCACTCTTCATTTTTATTCTTCATTCATTGTTTCTTATTCATTATTCCTCATTCATTCTTGATCTTGGCTTTGTAATTAAAAATGAATTGTTGGGAAATAATCCATTGTTGACTCGTTGTAGTAATTGTCGGTGTATTCTAGCCATGATTTGGTGCATGTGATAAACATTGCTCACAACTGTGAATCTTGAGAGTCTCGGAATGGAGATTCTTGACTAGATGCACTAGAGCCCTAGAAAGAGGTGGACATCCTGAGGGAGTGTGTGTCAATGAACAAAGTTCATTTTCTTTGGGTTGTGCATGATGGAGAGAAGAGAGTTAGTATACTTTGGATTGTTGTTTGTTGAGAACCCTGTGAGAGCTTGAGTGCTGACTTGTTTGGGAACCCGAGTGTCACTCTGGACCCATCCTTGTGGATTCATAGCCCTGGCTTAGGGATGACCTATTGTTGAGACTTGGAACAACAACGTATGTGGTGGGGTGGAACATCCTTGGTCTGTATCCAGTTGGTGATTGATTTTGTTTAAGATACGTTCTCTCTGTCATGGGTTTCTATGTTTGTATATTTACTTCTATTGTGTATTAATTATAATCTTTGAGATTGATTTTTATAATATGCATGCTTGTTGGTTATTGTTGTGAATGTCATATTGTTTATTTCTTTTATATTGTAGCATGAATCTTGATTATTTCATGTGAGTCTTTCATGCTTATTTAGTAATTAATCGTTATCAGAATTCAAAATTGGTTCAAGAAGTGAATTTTGATGTAGTGTGGCCTGACCTTGGTGGTCGGGTATGTTACAAGAACCCCTATAGGTGAGGCAACTATGTTTCTATATTCCTTTACAACCATTTTCACCTGCTTCTCCTATGTATAGATATCTTGTGCTTCTGCGGTGACCTTTTTTCACCTTTTGACCAAACCATGAAGAGGAAAAGCTTTGAAGTTTGAGATATTACCTTTCGGCATTTTTTTGTTGAGATCAATGAAATTGTAGTAGTCATAACTACCTTTGGTACCTTGTAGGAATGACCTCCTAAAGTGATAATGATACTACGGGGTTGGGACTCATAAACAAAATGACATTTCCACATATAGGGTTGTCCTAAAAGAACATCACAAACTTCGAGTGGGGAAACGTCACATAGTACCACATCTTTCAAGGGATTGATGTCATAAGATAGATGACACTACTAGTTGGCGTGAAGGTGCCACCCCTAGCTCAACCAACCAATGGTTGGGGGTGTGGTGTTGTCGACAAATTCAATCTCTTGATGACCTTAGTTGATATTAGGTTCTTTTGGTTCCCACTGTCAACAATGAAATGTAGTGTGGTTCGCTTCATCCACATCTGTGAATAGAAGAGGCACTCCCCTTCCTAAAGGTCCTTTGACTCGTCTAGTTGTATCTTTATGGTTACGATGGTAGCACTAGGTTTTTCATCGATGATCTGCTTTCCCTTATCCTATTTTCAATCGGAGTCCAATTTAGGGTCTAAATATTTCTCTTTAAGCTTGGCCAACAATGACTATTTCGAACAACATTCATTATTGATTTTCCATGGGATTTTGTGGAACTCACACCACTTTCTAGTGTGATTCTTCGAATTTTCATTACCCTTCTTTCCCTATGATTTGGACTAGTTATCTCGAGGTTGGATCTCCCTACTTTGTCCCTTGTATTGTGAGTTAGGTCTACCTTTACCATACTTCTATTGTGGCAAATTTGCAAACCCAAACTACCTCTTATTCTACTAATTAAATTTCTTCTCATTTTTTATAGCATATCGATAAGTAGTTCCCAGTGAGGATATGTCCAAGAAAACCATATCTACTTTGATGTACCTATGTAGGTTGTTGCGGTACTTCAAAACTAGGTGCTTCTTGGAGTCTTTGGTACCTATATTTGAGCATAAGGTATGGAAGATGTTGTTAGTGTACTCCGACACTATCTAGTATCGCTCTTGACACAGAGTTGTCCATCTCATGTATTGGTCATCATAGCTTCCAATAGGGAAGAATTCCTCCTTGAGGGCATCAACAAAGGTCGTCGAAGTGGGTCCTATCCTAAATTTTATAGATTCGTCTTTGTTATGTTTCTCCCGATAAATTTTCCACCAATCTTTGACATGGGGAAGGGCTTTAAGGAGCGTGAAGGTGATCTTTTCAGTGTCGGAAATTTTTTGAACAAAGTAATAACCCTTTAAAAGATTTAACCATTTCTCCAAAGCATCTGCATCTATCTATCCTTCAAATAAAGGTATATCAAAGTTAAATTATACTGTGAAGGGTTTTGCACCTCCAGAATGGTTGCTTCTTTAAGGTGCCTCACTCGTCGTCAACATTCATTCATTGATTTGGATAAAGTTTCCATCATCTCGTTCCTCTTTCGCACAATGGATTCCTCGAGCAACATCTTGATAATAACTTATGCTCCTTCATTTAGA
This sequence comes from Picea engelmannii, assembly GCA_009831015.1. Lineage (NCBI taxonomy): Eukaryota > Viridiplantae > Streptophyta > Pinopsida > Pinales > Pinaceae > Picea > Picea engelmannii. The sequence goes on along the minus strand of ML784151.1, from coordinate 178,931 downwards.
TTTTCCCTCACCATGGGAGGTCACTTCGGCTGACAAAAGTGGTTGTCTCCTAGTGCAACTAGCTCGAGACACAACTCTCTATACCCTAACCTCGTCCGAGACATGCACCAAGAAAATCACAAGGAGCATATTGCTCTAATATCACTGATCCAAATTGTATAGGGAACAAAATGAAACATGCATAGGAATATAACGGAGAGAACAATAATGCATTGAAAACCCAACTTCTATTAATGAATAAAAGAAAGGAATATTGTAGAACCCAAATTTGCTAGAATGGTGGTATCTTATCTTTAAAGAGAGTGAGATGTTGGCTACATTTATTTGCCAAAAATTAATACAAGAGGACAAAAGGATGGAATTTTAACGTAAAAAAGAACCCTAAAGTTCCAAAACCCTAACCCTAGGAGGTGAAGCACCAAAAAGGTGTTTTTGGACCCGAGGTGGCTAGTTTCTACATCAATTTCCTAGGGGCACAACTTTCACATACAATCTTCATTTGGCGTGCATAGTAGCTTGCTGGAAAACTCTAACAAAGGACTACAATATTGCAACATGGCTTAGGTGTATTGAAGAGAAACCTAGTTGAAGATAAACCCAGGCCCTGAAATTTCCAACAAAATATTGTTTAGGGCCTCAAAACCATCGCAGAAGTTTAGGACCCAAAAAATCCTACAAAATCATAGTAAAACTACCAAGATAGAGAACTGTGTCGAGTCAATGCAAGAGGTGGGCGACCACCAATATCCACTTGGATCATGACAACTATAAAGGAGGGAATGACCATTGGTAGTAAAGGGAAGGTGCCAGAAAAGGGGAAGGCACTAACAACAAAGAAAGTACGATGGTAAGGACCATTCCCAAAGGAAATCGACATGGGTCAAAGGGTGAGACTTTTGGAAAATGGAGGGGCCGAGTAGAAAAAAAATATATCCAAGGCCACAAAAAAATCAAAACCAACATTGTAATAAGCAGAAACATAGTAAAAAAAGTTGATATTTTAATAAGTTTCATTTTTTTTTAATTTAAAAATTGTCAAAAATGAGACTTACAAATCATTATGTGACTAAGAAAATGAGCAAATATGCAACATTTGAAGGTCAATTTCTGCGAAATGAGAAAAATTCATAACTAATTTGATCACCTCATAATCAACAACACAGTCAAATTGTTCCAAAAAGACACCAAAATGTTTAGATCTTAAAGGTGCCCACGTGACCGATTTGCAAAAACCAATGATCTAGCATGTTAAAGAATCATAGTCTACCCTAAAACCGCTCTACTACCATGTTCAATATTGCACATGGTCATAGGGTCATGACATAACAACAAACTCACAAATGACATGGGATACATGAAGTAAAACCCTCCAAAGGGAAACATCCATGGAAGATGAGTATCAACTCTCTTCTTGTGCAATGAGGACCCATGTCCTTTATTTATAGAGCAAATGCTTGTATGCAATCCACTCTTTTATTTTTAGTTAACTTAGCCATAAGTAAAGGATTGTCCAAGTTAAGCTTATTTAAATTTGGAATCTATTTATGCATGGATAGATGAAAAAAAACTTGGTCTTAATAAGTCCACTACAATGGATAATTACAAAGTTATTTATTGTGCATAATTAATTTATTGAACGTGCACAAATAATTAAATAATTTACACATAATTATGCATCAACATGCCTTACTCATATACTACTATACCCAATACAAGGGGATTCAAACTGAATACTAATAAAATAATTTTAAATTAATCCCTTAACTTTGTTTTTTTATATTAACTAAATTTTATTATTAAATATATATCAACACTTTTTTATCTTAATTATTAATTTATTATTTATGAAATATTGATAATAAATTAAAAAATTAAACAAAAAATTTATTCATATTATTTTTCAAGATTCTAAATTGATTTAAAGATAGACAAAATTCTAAAACTATGATTATAATGTTTAATGGTTGGTCACCAGTTCAAATCCATAGGGGTGTTGGTTAAAAAAATCAACACATTTATGATGTCATTTGATGTCCTTTGTTTCCAGTAGAAAATTTGTACAATTATATTAAGAAAATATAATTTTTTACATCCACAAGCCCTGCTTCCATTTAAAGTCATTTGACGTCCTATTCCATTGAAGTTTACTTCAAGTCTATACATTTGTGTATAAATTAAGTCTATACATTTGTGTATAAATTGTACCAAAAGATCTCTAAATCAACATATTAAATATGATCAAATGATCAAATAAGTGTTACTTAAAGGTTCTAAGAAATGATGATTTTTTTCGGGGATATTTGTCCGAAGTCCGATGAGGAATTGTTGGATTCGTGGATTTGAATGATTATTTCTATATAATCTGAGTGTCTTGTGAGTTTTCATTATGCGCTACTAGCCAATGCCTATTCAAAATACTATAAATTGAATTGGGTACAATACGTCGTGTCGAATAAGTTTTGGGTCTGTCACTGCCATTGTCAATACTCGAATGGTTTATGGTTTATATCCCAAAGCTGGTGGACCAAACTGGCAACTCGTACCAGATTTCTTGCCACATTAATACTCTCCTTTGTATTGGTTCAGTATTGTAGGCACTCCATCACACAAAGCAGTCAATTTGGCTAGCATCGTAAGATTTGCATGCCGTGGAGCACTCAACATCATACACTACAAATTTTACTTTGATTAAAAAAAAATATGGAGTTGTAGATTGGGCATCGACTTCAAGCACCCCCCTTGGCAGTTACTGTTCAATTATCTAGTCACCAAAGATACGCACATGGATTTCTCGACTTCCAACACCCCCTGTGGTAGAAACTGCTCAATCCTCTGTTCACCACAGATGCGCACATGAGTATCTATTAAAATATCCACCTTAAAATATCCACCTCAACCACCTCCAAGGTGTCCAACAGAGGTGGGAAATATCGCTAAAGTAGCTCCACATTAAATATTGGGTGCAAGTGAAGGAAAGGCGGAATACTTAATTCAAAAACATTTTCATCCACAACCTTTATGATGGTGAAGGCCCATAACAAGTGGTATGATCTTCCTATGGGGGCTTATGCAGCGCTCTTTCTACAAATTCAACCATACCTTGTCACCAACCTAAGGCTAAGGCTCTTTCCTAGCTCTTTCCTAGAATATAATCCTTCCATTGTTAGCATGCCTACACATTGGAGTGCATATCCTTGTTATAGGTGGGATATCTACAAACAACGTTAGATATAATCTCATTGTGATAGGACACTAGATGTGTGTATTGAGTGAGGACTACATTGATAACATAGTTAGAGGCATCTATCTCAATCTCAAATGGTTGTTGCAAGTATGGAAACATGAGGACTAGTGCGGTGCATAGGCGATGTTTCGGATCCTGGAATGCTTTTTTCTATGATTAAGACTAGGAAAACTTGGCTTTAGATCCACCTTTGTTCACTTAACTTAGGGGCCAAGAAATATGAGAGAACTCCAACACGGATCTACTGTAGTAGTTGGTGAGACCCAAGAATATGTGGAGCTCTGTCAGACTCATCGGGGCTGGCCAATAGTGAATGACTTGGATCTTGGTTGGATCCACATGCACCTATTGGCAGCCAATCATTTTTTTTAATTGCTCTTAAAAAATGCTTCCTACACCCCTTGTCTCATTAATGACAAATCATCGTCGCATTGTGCTTCTAGGCATTTGTTTCATTTTTCGACAATTGCAATTTGGTCTCGATTTGATTTTCACAAATGTAAGTGTGAAAATACCTCTTTCATCGTTTGGACTGTAGTCATCTTTTATCAATTTCTCCAAGAGACACTTCACCATTGATTTATCACATGACTGCTAAAGTTTTCTCGAACTTTTATCCTTGAGCATATTCTCACCTTGATTGTGCATGTGAATATGTTTGATTGCTAAGCCTTTGGGCATAAAAATTTATTGGTTTTATTCTGAAAGTTATAATGGATTTGGTCTTATTGCTTTTATCCTTATTGCTACGGACTTTTCACTCAGCTATTATATGAGAAATTTTGGATCATTATGTTCTAAAGACTTTGGAATGAAAACATTCCAATGTGCAACGAATACATTGGTAAGTTTATGAAGTTTAATTAAAGAAATAACAATGGTTTGAAGGCGCATGGATTAATCATATTGGACTTTACAAATTAATGCTTGGTATATTGATTGGTTGATTGATTCATAATTCCAAACTATGTATTGGCATCGATTAAATTTAAAACCTTGGTATTGAACGATTCATTGACACGATACACGATGGATATGGTGTTGGATCGAGCTGTACACTTGGCATGAGTATAACACATGGTATTGGTTCTGCTCCGGTTGATTGGCACCTTAATATGATTACACACCTATTTGCTGGCCGATACGCATGGTATAAACGATTATGTTTTTTATAACACTGTACTCAGTCAATTAATACAGTGCGTGGTGGTGGTAATCCCACCACCTTCGCACGCATGCAGTTAATTCCGGTCTATTCGATCTTTGAAGCCATCAAACCTATCGTTTTTCAACTCTGTGCATTGTTTCATTCATTGTGAACCCTACCATGTACAGAGGTTATGGCTCCTGTCGTAAGGGCCGAGCCTAACGGGTGCCAAGCACTATTGACATTCAATGGTGCATGTAGCGACCTGGAACAACACGGGTGGCTTTCTTTCATAAGGAAGTTTGATGACTATGACCTCACAGTGGCTCGACAATTTGCGTTGTCATTTGATGGCTGCCGAGCCAAACTGGGAGATGTCTAGCTTGAAATTACTGAAGAATTTCTCAGTCTGGCAACCAGCTTGCCTGCCAAGGGACAAAAATGGTCGAAAAGTTGCAAGGTAGATGATGTCCCATGGACATTATTGTTCCAATCTCGCACAGTGAACTCATGCGACAGAGGATTACCTGTGAAGATGTTGAAACCCCGCTGGTATGATCTCTTGATGATTATAAAACATTTCATTACCTGTGAAGGCAGGTATGGGTTTATTTTCTTATTCCACCTACGTTTATTAATGGTTTTCATGGGTTTTGAACTAAGTATGCCTTACTATCTGCACCGAAGCCCGTTCAAAATGGCTAAACGATACAAGCATAGCCAGGCTGACACTAGCCTCTTTCATGTTGGGTTGATCAAAATGGTTTTAGTTTACAAATTAGGGTTACGTTGTGATTCTTGGCATGATTTCCTCAGCCGTAATGGTTTTGGGGAGTCTAACCCTCCACAGGTAGACAAGCCCATGGTGACCGAGAGCAAACCTACCCCTGTGCCTTATAATGTTTTATTACCTAGACCTAAGCCCGAGTCGCCTACGAAGGCTGTGCCAAAACAAACCGAAGTTGCTAAAGCTACAACCCAAAAGACTAGAGCAAAGACTGGTATTAATACTCGAGGCAAGAAAACTCCAAGATTGATCTCTCGCATGGAGAGGAACAAATCTAAGCTTCCTGCCAAAACAGAGCCTATCGTTGTTAACGAGGACTCTGATTCAGACATTGAACGATTTCTCTTTGAAGAATATCCTTACTCTGAGGGATTGTGTAGCAAACCGCCTCACGATTTCATTAGGAACCTCCCTCCTTGTCTGTAGGATAACCCTGACTTTCCTGGTATTGAGCCACTCCATGAAACCCTTGGGGAATCATCAAAACCCCCTTCTGTTCAGCCTGTTGCTGCACCTTGTGATCAATGTGGGTTATGGATTGAAAGATACTATTTGGATGTACCTACATTGCAATCCAGGATCTACGAGTTGGAAAACCAAGTGGCAATGCTCACTAGTCAGAATGCAAAGGTGCAACCTTCCGATAAGAAGCAACGAACCACAGGTTCAGTCCTGTTCAAAAACGTTGAGTCTGCCACTGCAATTATCAATTCAAAATTGACATAAGTCCAAGCAGCTGTGATGGTATATTTTCCTCATTTATATTACTCTCTGTACATATTTCGCCTGCTCTGTTACATAAAGCATGCTTCGTTGTATATAATGTTTGTTTTATTTTTGGTTATCGTTTTAAAATTCGATTGGATTTGGGTTTTGATTCGATAGATCATCGAATAGATATGATTGTTTAAAATTAGCTCGATGTTCTGTTGATAATACAAGCTGTTAATATTTATAAAAAAAAAATAGTCTGTTGATTGATATCCCGAATTTTGAATACAGTCGATGGTGTAATTCGAATTGGTTAATAGATGGGTTAACTGTTTCAATTTCATTCGACCAAATTTCATATTTTTCTATGGATACATAACCGAATCATAACTGATTTGATTCTGATTGATTGCAACTTATTCGAATTGGATTCTGATTAAGGTTATGATGTTGTTTCTATAATTAGTTCTGTGAAAATTGATTTGGATTATTGCTCGATTCATGAATCTATAGATTTTATCATGCTTCTGTCCATTGACTGTGTAAAAGTTCTTGAGTTGATATGATTTCATCCGATTACCATGGAGGTTTTTTATGCATTGTGATTTTAATTAAAAGTTATCAATTCGTTACTATGACTAGTCGATGACAGTTATGACCATATCTATGAACTGTTGGAAATTCAGCATGTAAAGTCTATGACTAGTTTTTATGGATAGAGTTATGCATGTTTTATCGTGACCATTTTTTACTATTGATTAAACGATTTGGATCCTATGAAAACCGATAATGATTGTTTTATCTCATAAGATCTGGTTCACCATTGATTGCATCCATGAAACAGTCTTGTTAAGATTTGATTTGATTTGATGACAATTCGGAAAACAGAGCCTTCCCACACTGTCCCGATTTTATTCTGTTCGATTTGGTTTGATTGAAAGGATTATTTTTATTAAATCATTAGTAATTTGTGATGACTAGATTCGATTTGATTCTAATTATATATCTGGTCCTATTTACTATTCTAGACCAGCTACGGAATCAGAAGATTCTATAGCTAAGTCTATAGAGTCATTTTTTCTATTGTTTTCTCAATAAAATACTCCTCTAACTTAATCTTTATGTCTATTACAGGAAAATTCGAATTGGTAGTGGATGTGAGGAGCAGTTGGAAGATATCTTACAGATTTCACTTGCATTTTTAGTTACTTAGTTTAAGAGATTTTTGGGATTATTCCCAGATTGTGTAAACTGTTTGCTATTATTCACAAGGATGTTTTACCTTGTGAGAAACTTATATAAACCTATGGTTTTGTAATATTGAGACATCATCATCAATGTTGAAGAACAAGGATATGTAATTCTGATTCAAACTGGAGCAGAATTGATGTGTTGTTATAGCTTTTGCTTCTCAATATATTGACACTTTGTCCCAAGTTTTGTATATCATCTTGTTTATGGTTTAGTATTACTTTGTTATCTAAATCACACGCATATGATATAATTTCTTACTGTTATACATATTTTGTTCCTTCCTAAGAGATAAAGAACATAACAGTTGTTGATTCGTTTTATGAATGATAGCTTTGTCTTCTTCGTAGGCTGAATTGTTATATAAGTTTTCTGCATAATAGGTTTCCCTTTTGCAGAGATTTATCATCATAAAATTGTTATGATTTCTTTTACGTCTTGTTTGTCCTGTAACATACTTCAAGAAGCAGCATAGCTGATCATTTTCAAGAGGCTTAAGGACTAAATGGTGTGAATTTCTTCCTCCAACCAGCTTAAGAAGTCATCCTGCACAAGACAGACTTGGAGCGTTTCCAGGTCAATTAGTTATATTTTTATTGCTTTGATTAATTAGTATAATATAAATGATAGTTTAGTTAGATTTAGATTATTTTATTTCAGTAATATAGATTAGATTGTTTAATTTCAGTTATCTTTCTTTCTTTTTCATAAATACAAAAATAAAAAAAGAGATCCTTAGCTGTCTCAGGGCAGCGATTACATGAGTTTTGCAGGTTTTAATCAAATCTATAGTTTGTCCATATTGTACATTTGTGAATAAGGAATATCATAGCTGATAATTAAGTAGTTGATTTGAGTTATTATAATCATAGTTAGTATCTTGTATATATAAGTAGTTAGTAATTTATAGTTATATTAGTGTATTTAGTTTAGTTTGCTTTATTAGTTTCTAGTTCCCTTTATTAGTTTTAGTTCTTTGTCTTTGTTTTATTAGTTTCTAGTTTCCTTTTAGATTTCTTAGCTCAAATCATTTCTCTTTGGTTTCCATACGAGACCT
>ML784151.1:115413-129028 GCA_009831015.1 Picea engelmannii | reverse complement strand
TTCTGCTCAAGTGCTCAAAATTACATCTCAGCAATGCCAAATGGCTACAAGACTGATCTGGTCTTGTTGTCCCAGATCTCAAGAACCCTGCAAAAGAAACGACATGCAAAACTGATGCTCCAAGCTCCCAGAAATGATCCGACATCGTCTCCACCTCAAAGGCTTCACTGCATCAAACTGACTTTGGCTTGGCTTTCCTTCAGCATAACCCTGTTCTGAATGAATGTCCTTGGCCTCAAACAGGCCTGGTTTATATAGCAATGGAGTTGGTTTCACATCCCCAACTTCCTCCAAGAATCTGGCCTCCAAAAATGCCCAATATCCCCCAAAAATGGAGCAAATCTGCTTAATATAGGCATAATTAATTAAAAAAAACCAAATTCTTAACAACAAACCCACTTTAATAAAGTTTTTGGGCCTTAAGCCCCCAAATCTTGGGCGTGGCCCCCTTTACTCGGTCGTATGTTGCGTTAATAGGGCCACGGGCCATAACAAACCCGCGCCCAAATAGTTTAGCCCCGGTCGCGTGGCATGAATAGGGCCCGTGGCTAATGGTTGGTAACTGCCCGCACTGTTACATAGGGATAGACCCCTGGTTCTGTTGGCGTGTACGTAGGCCATATGGCCATGACCCAACTGTTAACAAATAAGCCGCCGTTTGGTTGAACTGTGGCCCGGGTCATATGGCTATGGTTACATGTATTCCGCCGAGCGCTAAGGGCTGGGGCCAAGCCCCGACCCTTTTCCCGCCGAACCAAACCATGGTTTCATTTTAAATAACATTCGCGCCGTTTATTAAACAAGAAACACCCATAGGGCGGGCGGTTAGCCCGGCCCTGTGAGTCCTTAGCCCGGACAGAGGTCACGGGTTCGACCTCGGCGAGACCACAACAAAACTTTTATTAACCATCAACCAATAATGCAGCGCCACGTGGCAGCCCATGACTAGGCCACGTGGCGCTTTAAAACCCAATTAAAACATGCCACGTGTCAACCTGTGGTTGGCCCACGTCATACTGCCGTACTGACACCTGTCACTCTGTCGCGCTGCCACGTCGTCCCACGTGTCTGCCCCATCATCATGCCACGTCAGCTGCTGACGTCATCCTGCCACGTGTCACCCTGTGAGTGGTGACACGTGTCACCTCCATACTGGTCCAACCGTATGCCAGAAATGCCAAATTCACTTGACACGTGTCGCATCTTGGTGATGCCACGTGTCCTCCGTACGGATCTGCCACATGTCGCCCTCTGAATCCGCCACGTCAGCTGTACGACCTTGCCATGTGGACTGTACGGACTGTACAGTCATCCCCTTTTTTGCCTGTTTGACTTTTTGGACAGAACGCGATATCTTCTCCATACGGACTCCGTTTGACGAAGTAAATATACCACCGGAATCAGGAAGACGAGACAGACGCAATGGCACAGGTTTCGTCGCATTCCGAGCACTTTCATTTTTGAGCATCTTTCAAGCCCTATCAAGCTTCTGGATCCGATTTCGGATCAAGTATGGTGACTCACCAAGAAATGGGAGAAGGCTCCCACAATAGAGACGAAGAGTCTGACGAAAGGAGGGCAGTAGTGACCCCTCCAGGTCTAGCCAAGACTGTGAGGAGCCTCATGGTCGAATTACAGAGATGTAAGGCTGACAATGAAAGGATGATGAAAGAACAAGAAAAACAAACAAAAATTAACGCAGTTTTACTGCATAGTTTATCCGATCTACAAAGACAAATGCAGCATGAACCTGAAACTCAGAAGCATGGTCATATCGGTGGCCACACTGAGAGGAGCACCTCGAAAAAGGTCCACCCCAGAGGTAAAGGACCAGTGCCGAGTGATTCCTCTGAGAAGGAAGCTAGCGATTCAGAAGGCTCTTCTAGCAGCAGAACCAGTTCCTATCCCCGAAGAAAACATAAGAAGCAAAAGTCTTCCAAAGGTCGAAAATTCGAAGAATTCAAAAAGGCCAAACCACCCTCCTTCGATGGTGAAATAAAGAAGGGAGAAGAAGCAAAGGCCTGGCTGCTTGGACTAAAGAAGTGTTTCAGAGTCCATGACTTTTCAGAAAATATGAAGGCCCGAGTGGCCACCTTCAACTTGAATGGAAAGGCTTCTATTTGGTGGGAAGACCTTAAGAATATAAAAGGGGTTCGCAAAGAGGACATGTCTTGGGAACGGTTTGAGAAATACTTCCGAAAAAAGTATATGTCAGAAAAATATTTCGACGAAAAGACTAAAGAGTTTTATGAACTCAAACTGGGACAACTTACTATAGAGGAATATGTCAACAAATTCCTCGATTTGTTGAGGTATGTACCCTATATCAAGGCGGAAAAGACAAAGGTGCAATGCTTCATCAGTGGACTACCTAAGGACTATCGAAATAGGATTGAATTTGATGAGCCAAAGACTCTAGAAGACACTATTCGAAAGGCAACCTATTGTCATGAACAGTTTGGGCATCGAGCAGAACCTCGTGAAGGATGGAAACAAAAGAATAGTTCGAGATTTCAGAAAAGGGGAATTAAATCCCCAGGATTTAAGAACTACAAGAAGAACCCAAGAATGAGCTTCCTAGCCCGGAGTATGCACCAACAAAATTTTCCCTCCTTGAGCGGAAATAAAACTTCTGGACCCATATCAGTGAAGACCGATAACCCAAAGAGAGAACCTTTGAAATGTTGGGGTTGCGGAGAAGAACATCTTCTGAGAGACTGCCCACACCGACAACAGAATAGTCGGAGACTTTATAACATACAGGAAGCTACTACAGTTAATGATGTGGCCAGGAGTGTGCCGCAGATTTATGCAGCCTTGGATACTAACCAACGTGACCATCAAGCTTCATTGGTGGAGATAGATGGTATGATCTCCAACCATCTAGTGTATATTTTGATTGACTCTGGTTCAATTTGAGTTATATATCCCCTAAAGCTATTGATAAGTGTAAACTACAACCACAAAAAAAAACCAAGCCATGGTTGGTACAGTTAGCCACTGACACCAAAAGAAGGGTAGCAGAGGTCATACCAGCTTGCCAATTGATGTTGGGTGAATTTTCCACCCAAGCAACCCTTAATGTATTACCCCTCATATCGTACGATCTGTTGATTGGTATGGACTGGCTAGCCGCCCATAAAGCCAGATTGGACTGTTACCATAAAACCTTAGAATGTGTGAGCAAAGAAGGAAAAAGGATGACCCTTCAAGGGATCTGAAAACCTGTCTCGGTGAGACAAATATCAGCTCTGGAAATGAGAAAGTATTTCCGAAAGGGATGTCCCCTATATGCAATACAGGTGTCGGAAACCATAGAAGGTGACAAACCCAGCCTTGAAGATCATCCTACCCTGAAAGAATATAGAGATGTGTTTCCAGAAGAGGTACTGGGTTTACCTCCGAGAAGAGACATAGACTTCTCGATAGAACTCGCACCGGGAGCGGTGCCGGTGTCTAGGACACCCTACCGGATGAGCACACCCGAGTTAGTTGAACTCAAATTGCAATTAAAAGAAATGATGGATAAGGGTTATATTCGACCCAGCGTGTCTCCATGGGGAGCGCCAGTCCTGTTTGTGAAAAAGAAGGACGACACCCTTAGACTGTGTATAGATTATAGACAACTCAATAAGGTAACCATAAAGAACAAGTACCCCTTGCCCAGGATCGATGATTTGTTCGATCAATTGGGAGGCGTGTCTATTTTCTCAAAGATCGACTTGAGATCGAGATACCATCAAGTCCAAATCAAGGGTCAAGACATCTATAAAACTTCCTTTCGGACGAGGTATGGTCACTATGAGTTCGTGGTAGTGCCATTTGGGTTGATCAATGCCCTTGCCACTTTTATGTGCTTGATGAACAATGTACTCGGTAAATTTCTAGATAAATTTGTGCTAGTTTTTATTGATGATATATTAATTTACTCTAAGAATAGAGAAGAGCATGAAGAACATCTTAGGCTTGTGCTGCAAGTACTCAGAGAGCATCAGCTCTATGCTAAATTCAACAAATGTGACTTCTTCCAGAAGCAAATACATTACTTGGGTCATGTTCTGTCCGAAGAAGGAGTAGCAATGAACCCTGACAAAATTAGGTCTATCATGGAATGGCCTACCCCAAGGGATGTTTCAGATATCAAATCCTTTATGGGATTAGCAGGATATTACAGGAGATTTATAGAATGATTCTCCAAGATTGGTTGTCCAATCACTGCCCTCCAGAAGAAGGGGACAAAATTCCTGTGGACGCAAAAATGTGAAGAAAGATTTCAAACCCTGGAACATCTACTGGCCCATGCACCCATGCTGAAAATTGCCGACCCAGAAGCTGATTTCCTCGTGTGCACAGATGCCTATAAGGAAGGGCTTGGAGGAGTCCTTATGCAGAAAGGAAGTGTGATCTACTATGAATCCTGAAAATTTAACGAGCATGAAGTCAACTATGTGACCCATGATCTAGAACTGGCTGCCATAGTGCATGCCTTGAAAATGTGGAGGCATTACCTCTTGGGAAGAAAATTTGTACTTATGACAAATCACTGTGGATTGCAATACCTGTTTGATCAACCAAAGCTCAACGCCAGACAGGCTAGATGGATGGCCCTCCTTAGCGAATTTGATTTTGAACTCAAACACATTAAAGGAAAAGAAAATAGGGTTGCCGATGCCATTAGCAGAAGCATGAAAACAATTCACCTGGCAGTAGTGAACACCTAAGAGATAGATGTCAAGGAAAGAATCAGAAATGCACAAGAAACAGATCCCTTCATTCAGACCGTGACCATGTACCTACAACAAGAACCCGCCGGAGTAAAATATGAAGGCTATCAGATGACCGAAGGAGGTCTTCTCGCTTACAAAAATAGATTTTGTATTCCAGCGTGTGACAACTTGATGAGGTTCATTATCGATGAACTACATAAAAAACCCTACTCGAGTCATCTAGGATACCAGAAAATGGTCACTGCCACCAGGAAACAATTTTATTGGCCTGGATTGAAGAAAGACATAGCCGAGTACCTAGCCAAATGCATAGAGTGCCAACAGGTTAAAGCAGAACATCGACACCCAACATGATTATTGCAACCTTTACCAATCCCAAAATGGAAATGGGAAACCATCTCCATGGATTTCATCACTGGATTACCAACCTCAACCAAACAAAATGATGCCATTATGGTGGTGGTGGATAAATTGAGCAAGTCTGCTCACTTTATCCCCGTCAAGTCGACCTGCAAGGCAATCGATATTGCTCAGGTATTCATGAAAGAGATATTCAAACTGCATGGTATGCCGAAAGAGATCGTGTCTGACAGACACGAAATTTACTTCCAACTTTTGGAAATCACTGATGGATGGTATAGAGACCAAGTTGTTGTTTAGCACTGCCTATCACCCTCAAACCGACGGACAAACAGAAAGAGTGAATCAAATATTAGAAGACATGTTAAGGATGCATGTAATGCATCGACCCAAGAAATGGGAAGACTACCTGCCACTGGTAGAATTCGCCTACAACAACGGCTACCAAGCATCCCTAAAGATGAGTCCCTTCGAGGTCCTCTATGGTAGGCCGTGTAATACTCCGGTTAGCTGGAGTAATCCCGTAAACAAGATATCTTTTGGACCCGACATGTTAAAAGAAATGGAACAACAAGTGACTCAAATAAAACAAAATTTGAAGGCCGCTCAAAACCGACAGAAAAGTTATGCCGACCAAAAGAGAACTCCAAGAGAGTTCAAAACGGGGACCATGTATATCTCAGAGTTAGAGCCAGGAAGAGTTCCCTGAAAATGGGAGCTTGTGCCAAGTTGACACCTCGGTATTAGGGATGATTTTAAGGATGAAAATTTATTTTAAAATGGAGAAACCTTGGCGAATATTACTAATCCTTCATATGTCAACTATAAATGTTTGGCGATATTTTTGTAAAAATATTCAAATTTATAAGTATTTTATATAGTTATTATAAAATTTTGGTGATTTTTGAGGTAAAATAATTTTATCCTATAGAATTTGGGCGAATCATTTTTAAAATAGCGAATCTCGATTTTGGAAAAACCATGGAAAATTAGCCCATGAACGAAATTTAGCCCCTAAAATCATCCCTGCTCGGTATTGTGGACCCTTTGAGGTTCTAGATAGAGTGAGACCTGCAGCCTATCGACTAGCACTTCCTCCCACAGTCAAAGCACATAATGTTTTAAATGTTTCATTATTGAAGGAATATGTACATGATGCTAATCATATAATTGATTGGTTTGTGATTCAGGTGGAACCGGAGGGAGAATTTCTACCAGAACCCCAATGCATACTGGACAGAAAGGAAACCCCGCTCCGGAACTGAACCATTGCACAGGTCAAGGGGCAGTGGAAACATTTTGGCCCAGATGAGGCTACATGGGAAACAACTATACTCGCCAAGTATTGTGGCAAACTCAAAAATGTGAATGTGTAATGTGAATAGACCTTGTGAAAAAGGTCGATGAATGTGAATAATATTATGAATATATATTGCAGGACTGCTGAGAGGGGAATATGCTGAAAAAGAGACCACGATGGCTGGATAAAGGTGGTGGAAGGCACCTGGAATGGTGGCGTTAACTTCCACTGAAAGCCAACACCGTATTTGGTCTTCACTGGCCCGGAGAACCAAGAGCGGCTCATTAGCCTGAAATTAATTACTCGCAGGTTGGTAGGTGAATGGATCCTCATGCGTAATGAGGGATGGGGGTAAAACCGCCCATCCGTGGGGTCCTGACACCTGACCACCACGAGGGAGATCGTGCCACATGCAACCTCGCCAGAAAGGAAAAAGGTAGGAGGAGTGTGCGATCACGGGCAGACGCGAGGGATGAAGAACTCTGGAAAAATATGTAGAGTGAGTGATAGCGGAGAAGAAGGAGAGTAACCTTCATTCTCGGTCACTGGCAGACAGAGACACAGTCTCGCCGTATCGTGGTCTCAGCTCGGGGGTGGCTAGTGGTAAATCCGTTGGGAGTCGTTGAGCCTACGGTTGGGTGGAAACGAGCACCCCTCTCAGTAGTTGCATCACCTCTGGTGTTTTTCTGATAAGTGTTTTGTCTCTGGCATCTTGAAATATATATATATATATATATATATATATATTCTTATATTTATGCTCATAAGCTGTGAAATTGTGAATGATTTTAGTGCAAGAATGTATGTATGGTGTTTTGATCAGTACTGGTAGTTGCATGTTTATAATGGAAAGACTATGTATGGCTTATGTTTTCATAAATCGCTATTTATATGCATACTGATCTAATTAAGACTTCACGTTTGGTTCTCTAGAGAGAGATACCCTTATCTGCCTCAGATAGTACCCTGGGTAAACCTCCCCATAGAGATACCCTCCTTGAAAATCCCATCAAGAACTTGGAAAGAGGATGTGAAGGCGCAAGGCCTTAGTAACCCTGCACGAGGAGGAACGATCCTCTTGAAATCCTGAGATGGCTGTGTAGGGATAAGTATCGTTTGATGGGAGAGATCCTGTCGGAAGATCTGCGGTCACTCACGACCGTTAGATTGGAAGGAGAAGAGGGGGCGTTAAATGCCTCAACCCCTTTCCTTTGTTTTCACGAGTAGCGAAGAGACCGAGACCCACTCAAGTCCTAGACTTGATGAAGGAGAGCAATAGATGTGTTGAAGACTCTTTTAAGAGTCAAACCCAGGAGAAAGAGTGCAAAGTTCCCAAGTCCCTCATAGTTGACGAAACTCAGGATAGATAGCACCTGGTCAGATGCACCGACCCTATAGAAATTCACAGAGGTCGAGGAAATCTTTCACAGCTTCAGAGTAGAGAAGCCCGGGAGGGATAGTTCCATTTTGTGCACGGAGCCATAGCTGTGAAGGTCGCAGAGGATAAGCAAAGGCCGAGACCTTTGATACTTAAGAAATCTTCAAAGGGGAAGAAAGAGAAGTGCATGCTCAAGGAAGAGCTACAACTGCCATTAGATTAGCTGGAGCGAAATAGATTCAGGTCATCGAAAATGTACATCCAGACGCATGCAGAAGAGAGGAGAAATGGATGGTAGAGACACTTCGAGATAGAAGTGGCAAACAACCGATAATCATTGGATCTTGCAGAGTTGCAAGGCGGTTAGGGTTGGGTGCTTCAACCCACAAAGTCGCGAAGTGTGAAACGCAAGGAGGAGAATCTGAACTGTTGAATCCAGGAATGGGAGGACCGTTGGATCAGAACTCCGTGGAGATATCATATACCGGGAGTTCGGGGGTTCGGAGGTTGGAAGAGGCCACTTTCGACCGTAGAAATCGCGAAGTGTCGAGACCCGAGGCTCGTGAGAACACGTGGTACATCCATCAGGTGGGGCCCGCGTGGTCGACGGGTGGACACACGTCGCTTGGGAAGGAGTCAACATTCTGTTGACTTCTCGCGTTTCGGAGGTTCGCGAGGTAGGAGCATGAATGCTCGATGCCCCAATTCGCGAGGTGGCGAGATGAGAGAAGTGGGAAAAGGAGGTCAAACCATCGCTGACTTTCGCGTCTCGGAGGTTCGCGAGGTAGGAGCACAAAGGATCAACGCCCCAACTCGCGAGGTGGTGAGATGCGAGAAGTGCGAAAAGGAAGTCAAACCATCGCCAACTTTCGCGTCTCAGAGGTTCGTGAGGTAGGAGCATGAAGGCTCGACGCCCCAACTCGCGAGGTGGCGAGATGCGAGAAGTGCGAAAGGGAAGTCAAACCATCGCTGACTTTCGGGGTTTATCGGAGTCGAAGAACTCGACGCTTTGGTAGCGCCGTGTCGCGAAGAGCGAAAGGACACCATACTGGTTAGGCCTGTGGCCATAACCGCCGATCAGATGAGTGCGGTTAAGGGATGGTAGGGTCTGTATTAGGTCCCGTAGGGGCTCGGGGAATTCTATTCTTCGGAGAAAAGAAGAAAAGGGGCGAAAAGTTTTAATTTCCGTAGTGGGTACGTGACATTGATGTTCAAGTGAAATTGTTGCAGGTATGTGGACCACTTGTGATGGCAGTCATTCTATTACTTTCCCTATGTCTGCATGAATTGCAGATGCTTGTGATTAATGTGGATGATCGTTTCCTTCCCCAAAATGTAATTTTTCCATTGTCGACGTGCTTGCACAATGGAGTACATCTCTTTGTCGTAGGTGGGGTATCTACGAACACCATCAGATAGTGTTTCACTTTGATATGCCACCAGATTTCCATGTTGAGTGAGAACTGCATCGATAACATAATTTGAAGCATCTGTCCCAATCTCAAATGTTGTTGTAGGTATGGTAGAATAAGGACTGGTGCTGACTAGGGGTGAAATTTTAAATTCTCAAATCCTTTCTGTTGGGATGCGGACCAAAAAAAATTGGCCTTTGCTCCACCCTTAGTCACCTGACTTAGGTCCCAAGCAATACGAGAGAACCCCAACACAAATTTTTGGTAGAAGTTGGTGAGTCCCAAGACATTATTGAGCTCGATCAATGTTTTCGAGGTCAGCCAATCATGGATGACTTGGATCTTGGCTAAGCTCACATGCATACTCTGCTCATCCACGATGTATCCCAAATATAGGATTCTCTGCATACCAATAGAATACTTCTCCAAATTGACATATAACTTGTGTTGTCGTAGAGTGCCCAAGACCTGTTGAATGTGCTTCAAATGTTCCTCCCAAGTTTTGATAAATATGAGGATGTCATCCAGATATACGACCACAAAGGAGTTTGTGAATGACTGTAATATATCATCCATCATCCACATGAATGTAGCCAGGGCATTAGTCAAGTCGAAAGGCATGACCATCCACTTGAAAATACCTTCTTTAGACTTGAAGTATGTCTTCCATACATCTATTTGCTTAATTGACACCTAGTGGTAGCTTGACTTCAGATCAATGTTACTGAAACATTTGGCTCCCTTGAGCTGATCGAGAAGACCGTCAATTCGGGGGATTGGGTATCGATTCTTGACTATGACCTTGTTCAAGGCTCTGTAATAAATACAAAGTCAATATGTCCCGTCCTTCTTCTGTACTAGAACAATTGGGTTCCCACAAGGTGAGGACTTTGGTATGATGTGGCCCTTCAGAATTAGTTCTTGGATTTGGAGTTTGATTTCTTCATTCTCCATAACAAAATGCCTGTATACAAGGTCGTTAGGCAGAGGAACATTGAGTGTCAAATCAACTGAGTGCTTTACCTGATAATGGAAAGGAACCCCGATAGGCGAGGCAAATATGTCTTTGTGCTCTTCTACTATCTTGTGCACACGTTGTTGTTGTGTAGAGAGACCTCGTGCAAAGGTTTTGGCGATTGCAGTGACCTCCCATTCACCTTTCAACTGAACCATAAAGAGGATAAATCTCTTGGTTTGAGAGACCAACTTTCTGCACTACTTCACGAGGATCAAAGAGACCGCAGTAGTTGGGACTGCCTCTAGTACCCTATAGATTTGACCTCCCAAAGTAATAATGACACTTTGGGGCTAGATTCATAAGAAACATGACACATCCACATATATGGTTGTCCTAAAATAACATCACAAACTTAAAGGGGGAAACATCACACAATACCTCATCTTTGAAGAGTTTGATGTTGTAGTGTAGGCAACATTATTGACTGACATGGATGTCTTGTCATTGGCTAAGCCAACCGATGGTGTATGGTTGATGATGCAACATATTTGTTAGGTTCAACCTCTTGACGACCTCTGGTGAGATTAGGTTCTTTTGGCTACCACTATCAACAATGAAATGGAGGGGGGTCCCCTTCACCCACATCTGTGAGTGGAAGAGGTGCTCCCCTTCTTCAGGCTCCTATGGTTCATGTAGATGGAATTTTGTGGTAGAGATGGTGACACTGAGTTCTACGTCAATGATCCATTTCCCTTATCCAGTTCTGAATTAGAGTCTAAGCTGGCATCCAACTCTGAGGTTTTCGTCTTAGCCAATGATTACTATTTGGAGCGACATTCATCAGTGTTGTGCCAAAGGATTTTGTGGAACTCACACCACTTTCCAGTGTCCTCCTTCAACTTCTTGTTACCATTCATTGCTTGCGGCTTGGACTAGTTGTCCCGGGGCTTGCCATTCTTGCTCTATCCTTTGCTCTGGGACTTAGGGCCACCTTTACTGTTCTTCTGTTGCAATGGGATTGCAGAATTTAAATCTCGCTTGTTCTTTTGCTTGAACTTTTGCTTGATATTGACAACATATCAGTAAGCGGCTCCCAGTGAGGAGATGTCCAGGAACTCCACATCTGTTTGGATGCACCTATGTAGGCCACTCTGGTGCTTCAGGACCAAGTGTCACTCAGAGTCTTTAATACATAGCTTTGCACACAAGGTATAGAGGATGTTGGTGTACTCCAACATCGTCTAGTCTCTCTCTTGACGTCGATTTGTCCATCTCGTGTATTGGTCATCATAGTTTCCAACATGGTAGTATTGCTCCTTGAGGGAATCAACAAAAGCTTCCCAAGTGGCTCCTAGCTCAAAAATTGCAGACTCGTCTTTGACATGTTGCTCACAGTAAGTCTCCCACCAATCTCTGACATGGGGAAGGGATTTTAGGAGCACGAAGGTGATTTTTTCATCGTTGGAAAATTTTTGGACAGAGAAATAACCCTCTAGCAGACTTAACCATTTTTCCAAAGCGTAGACGTCTATATGACCTTCAAATAAAGGAATATCCAAGTTAAATTGTACCTTAAAGGGCGTCACACCTCCAAAGTGATTGCTGGTTGAAGGTGCTTTCGTTGTTGTTGGCAACCATTGAAGGATTTGGGAAAAATTATCCATCATCTTGTTCCTTTGTCGTGCAAGGGATTCCTCGAGAAATAGTTTGATAAGATCTCCTGCTCCATCGTCTCTCTTTTCTTCTGCCATGGGAGGCTTCTTGGGTCGACGAGAGTGTTCTTCCTCAAGCTCAACCAGTTCAAGACCCAACTCTTGATAGCTTGACCTCATCGAGGACATGCATAAAGAAACAACAAATAACAAATTTCTCTGATACCACTGATCCGAATTATATTGAGAATGACATGAAGGAAGAGATATAACAAGGAAACAAACATATATATTGCAAGAAACACAATAATACAATTAAACTCAAATTCTATTAATGACTTTCTGGTATACAAAACACTGTAAAATGCAAAGCACACACACTAGCTAGAATGGTGGTAGCTTATCTCTGAAGAAAGAGATGTGCCAGCTATGCTAATTTGCAAGAAGGTGATTACAAATAGGCTGAAAATGATTTTTAACATAAAACATCAATGAGAAAATCCTAAACATCCAAAACCTTAAGCCCAAAAGATGAAATACCAAAAGGTTTGTGGGCCTCGATGTGGTTAGTTGATACGTCAATTTCCTGGGGGCACAAATTTTGCATACGATCTTTGTTTGGGGCATTTGGTACTCTTTCAGAAAGGTCTAGCTGAGGAGTGCACATTCCATTCGGTCTAGCATCTGCTTTTAACTACATTCTAGGTGTTGCTGTGCCAAAAAAATATCGTTTAGGGCCTCAAAATGACCCCGAAAGTTTGGGACCCAAAAAAATCGTAGAAACACAACCAAGACGTGGAACCATTATAAATTAGTGGAATGAGTGGGTGGCCACCAGTATCCACCTGGATCATCCAAGCACTTGTATAACTCATGAAAATCCATGGTGATGGGGCCTAATGTCTGTAACCATTCAACACCTAAGACAATGTCACAACCACCCATTTCAACAGAAAACATGTGGGTTTTTAGGGAATAATCACCCATTCGAAGCCTCACATTTTCATAATGATCACCACATTTCATAGAACCTCCATTAACACTTATGATTTGGAAGTTGTTCACAACATGGATGTAGTAATGGGTTTCTTGGGTTATATGGCAACGAATAAAGTTATGGGTGCTACCACTATCAATTAAGATAATTATTTTGTGATGTTTGATGTAGCTAATCAATTTGAGGGTTTTGGGAGCAAAAATACTAATCAAGGCATGTAGGGAGATCCATTGTTCCACATATTTTTGATCAGTCAAGGGAATGTATTCAACGGATGGATGAAGAGCCTTTGGAGGTATAGCTTCAACTTCATCATCAAAAATGTCCTCTAAAATGGCCAGAAAGAGTTTTTTCTCCTTACATTTATGCTTGGGGAAGTATTTCTCATCAAATATGTGGTAGAAACCTTTATGTTGGCATTCAACAATTTTGGCTTGTGTTAACTTGTGGATATGGAGAAGTGGAGAGCATCAAGAGGGGATTGGTTGGGGCTGAAATAGTGGGAAAGGAATGGGGAATAAATGGGGTCTTTTTAATTTAAGCATTCACCACCTTTTGGGCTTCCCAAGCTCTTTGAGAAGCTTCCAACCAAGTAGTAGGATGAGCCATTAAGACTTGTGTACATATCTCTTCTTTTAAACCATTGATAAAGCATTCTTAAAAAAATATTGGGCATGCCTTCGATGCAGATGGATAGTTTCTTAAAAGCAGAGATGAAATATTTAATTGTGCTAGATTGTTTAAGTTTGGTTAGTCCTCCCAAATAATGAGTGTATATTTCAAAACGTTCATAGAGGTTTGGGACAAATTGTGTTCAAGTAATATAATCCT
>ML784151.1:67982-113006 GCA_009831015.1 Picea engelmannii | reverse complement strand
TTTATTTCATGCAAACTCCTAGCATTTAATTATTTTCTTATTAATTTTAATTTAACTAGATCTTCTCTCTTGATATGAATACTAATTTATCTTATGTTTATTTATGTTATTATCAATTAATTTAACATTTTTTTCACAATAAAATTGACAATTCATTAACGATATCAAGGGTGCCATTTTCTTATGCCCTTTAAAAATTATCTTTGTATATTTCCAAGGGTACCATGTTTCACATGCCCTTCAAGTACCCAACTTTTCTTAGAGTCATTGTGAACTCAATCTTTGTTTCCCTTTGTTCAGAGACTAATGGTCACTGAGGAATAAGGTTATCATTTTTTCTCACCTCTTAGCTAATTTTTTGGAGTGACCAAATCTATGGTGTACCCTCATGGTAATGTGCAACCTCAGAGTAAAAGCGTTAATATCTTTTCAATTTAGGCTAGAGAAAAAAAGTGCTAGTAGGTGGAAACATGGATGTTGATCATTCTTTCCTAGTGATACTTAATACACTTCCATACAATTCCTTACCAATATGTGGATCAATTGACAAGTATGTTTCCTATGCCTGCACATACTAAAATCAAAACATCAATAGTTTCAAAATCCAATTTCAAAATATAATATAATCAAACAACTTTTACAATTCCCTAACTCAATCTAGAGTCCAATATCATGTTAATGCAATCCCACGTCAATACACCCTTGTGGTTCATTGTCACACTAGACAAATTGAAGTGGCATCTACATGTTAACGTATCCAATATTTTCATTTCAATTTATCCAAATCATATAAATTAAAACCATAAGGTGCATCATGTCAATGCACATTTAATTTATCTACATTATCTTATAAACCTTAAATAAATTCATTTAATCATCATTATTTAAACCCAATCAGATAATTAAAAGTTTAAGTTTCATCATCATAATAATAGTTAATAAAACATGCCATTTGTAAACAAATACCCTCAAATAATAATGTCTAATCTGTCTCAATAATCAAATCAAAATGGAGCATTACATGAACATCAATAGTTATGACATGTTATCATTTTTTTTTTTAAATTAATGAAATATATCATAATCATCTATTAACCCTTAATTAAGTGTTTTTAAAATATATTTTGCGATTTTTTTTCCTCGAAGTCCATTGCATTACAATTCCTGTACATAAATTGGGCATTGGACATGATGGTTTGGCTTTGAAAATGAACATTTGATACATATTAGTGTTAGAGTTTTACCTTGATTACTTTATCACACCTTTTCTTGTTGCAAAGTTGGCATGCTTGAATAGAGATGAAAGCATATTTTTTGCCCCAATTTGTGTGCATAGAGCGATGACAAGTTGATAATGTGCAACATTGTCTTGTTGGGAGGTGCACAGGGCTTAAGTAGACAACAATGATTAGGCGAGGGCACCAATGCTAGGGGGACTTTCTTATCTTATAAGTTGCATGAGTAGGTGTGTTACTCTTCTTTACGTAGGTGTTGACGCTTGAATCCGTTAGGACTGAAACGACAACTTCACGAGGATACAAATCTCCCTGCGTTTTTATAGAGGTGGTACTTCTTTGTTATGATTTTCATGGGACTTTAGGTCTTGAGAATGTGAAACTTTACAGAAGTCTGTCGTGGTAATCAAAGAAAAAGTAAAGATGCAAAAACGAAAAATGTTTTTATTTTCTTTTAAAGAAATTTCCTGAGAATGGACCAGGAACCACACACATTCACACATTTAAAGTAAATAAACAAAATTTTCTCACATCCATCATAGTTTGGCTAAAGATTTCTGATCACATAAAAATAAAAGGAAATGATTCGTATGCATAAAATAAATTTGATAGAGTGATACATGGACAACTGAAATAAAGATAATAAGAGATCAACCTCAAATACTTTATATTCAAAAAACTCGGTTACAAAGTACAGTCGAGATTGTTCCCAAAATAACTCTCTTGAAATTTCTAAAAAATATATAGTTTATTACATATTCTTCGAAATTTAAATCTATTTGTCATAAAGACTGAGATTGGGGCTTTCGCGGACCATAAAACAAATATATATATATAAGAATGAAGTTTGTAGAAGGAATAAAGTGGGTGGTGGAAGACAACAAGACCTGATAAGAAGAAAAATGAAATTATCATTTTTCAGATAAACCTTTCTATTTAAAGAGGTGGAGTAACTGGATGAAGGACTTGATAAAAAAAGAGGATGTGATCAATATGTACTTACTATGATGATATCTCTCGTCTGTCACTTGCTTGCTGATGTCCTTTTATTGATTTCATCAACAGTTACAGGAACCATCTCAACTACCTTTTTCCCTTCATCGGTTATTTTGTCGATAGCTCTTTTAAACCACTCTTCGATGTATATTCTCATTGGTGCCACGTTGATTTCATGCCGTATTTTTATATTGAATAGCTCGCCCTCCAAGTCCCTTAGATCAATGAAAATATTACACAAATATTCTTCAATATCTTGATTTTTTACTGAATAATCCACTAGCTAGTTGTCTACGTCATCTTCATTATACTCAAGAATGCCATATTCAATTGATAACCCTTTAAAGATATCAACTTGTTCATCAAAGGGTCGTTTGGTTAGGAACAATGAGTTAAGGATCAATTTGGAGTCTTGGACCTCATTGGTGCTTTCGCCTAGGTCTATCTCAGTCAACCTCTTGAATAGTTCTTCCTTATTCAATACAACTTGGTCACATGCTTGGACAATGATATTCAAGTTTTTAACATTTTCCTTCCAGCATGCGTTTAGTTATTTTATCCGGTTCGGAGAAGGGAGATCATCCTCTCTTCTTCTCAACTCTGTCATATTGGTAACTTTAACACCGAAGGGTACGACCATGTCAAGGTAAAATACTTCTTCATTTTTCAAATCCGCTTGTAAATATTCATGGAATGCATGTGCCCTCGTTCCAAAATAAACCGTGTTATTTGACATCTCCTAAGCCTCTGTAATTGATTCCATTCTTTTCTTAATGTTCTTCTCCACATAGCCCCTGGATGATGTAAGTAGGCTTGAATATCCTTTCAATTTAGTTGCAGGTGTGGTAGGCCAAATCATTGCTAAAAGACTAGCAAGTATTGGAAGAGGCATTCAAGCTTCTTCCAATTCTTTGATTCTTTTCTTTAACTTGACGTTCTCTGCTTCAAGGCCTCCAATAGAATCATCTAGAGCATCTCTAGTTTCTTAGTGAATTCAAGAAATTTGGGAAGGCCGCATGTTGCGTAGGTTAACCTCTGAATGAGATTTTCTCTTTTTATTCTTTATATCTCTTTTCTCAATAATTAATTTTTTTGACCCACTATAAAAAACAACGCTTTGAAATACAAAAGACCCTTCTTCATCGAAGGTATCGTTCTCAATTATTTCCATTAAAGAATTTTGGTGAGTCGTGTCCCTTGACTGATCAGTATTGGGGAACACTTTTTCGATATTAGTCTCGAGTTCCATATCTTCAAGGGAAAAACCACGGATGTCACTTTCCACTCAAGGTTCTTCCTCTTCTTGCACAATATTTTTTATTTTCTTCCTCAAGGGAAGTTTATGGGAGCTTTCAATTTTTCCTGAAGGAGGGTTCTTATCCCCTCCTCCGCCTGAATAAATATGGGTCACTTTCTTAATTGGGTGTGTCCTTGGAGCACTGCTCCGAGATGTTGTACTCTTTAGAGAGACAATTGGGGATTGGCCACTCTTATCGCCGAAACCTTTTCCTTTCTATTTGTACGACTCATTGGTGTTGATTATTGTTTCCAGGTCACCAGCATCATGAGCAGGAGTGCCCAAGTCATTATATCTGTCTTTATTCAAAGCAGTGTTAATAAAAGAATTACTAAAGCTAATTGCCAGTAGATGTTCTACAAAATTCTGCTAGGGTCGAACCCTTTTATCCTTTTATCATATCCTAGATTTGGGCTGTGGAAGTGGCCTGCAGATTCATCAATCTTGTTCATATTTATGAATATGAAGTCCCCAACTTTCCAAGGCAGAGGTATGAATTGCTCTTTTCTCTTTTCATGGAAAAAGTGCAACCAATAGTTGTACTGCCTTGCTACTTCAGTAACAAACATTTTGTCAAATATGTGGCAAAGAAGGAAGGAATGATTTTCCTTAGAACAAAAAATCTTTATGACATTTTAATTCTCCATTTGTTCCAGTGTCCCCTTTCTATATAGGAACTTACTCGCTTGGTCAGACATCCGGGGGGTGTCCTCTCCAAACAAAAAACCTTTAAAAACTGAGACAAAGTCATTAAAAACTTTTTAAAAATATTGGGAGGCTTTGTGCCTCCATAATGTTTGATACCATAAGGTTACCGGGTCGAATTCACAATTTACCTTCTTACACACAAATAATCTCAGAAACTGACAGTAATGTGCTATCGTGAAAACAAAATAAGAGGACATAAATAATTTCTTCTCTTTTTTGTATTGTGACAATTGGGAAGAGATTTCAATGGAAATCAACTTTCCCCAATCAAAGATGGCATGTTCCCTGACCGTAAAGTATAAAATGTAAAGAATCATGCGGGAAATGCTGGCTGTAGTTTCTTGTCCTGTTACCCTCATGAACAACCAAACAATTTTGCGGAATGGATTTTTAAATGATCCAACCAACAATCTCATGATGTCTTTGGGGACGGTCATTGGGTTCTCTAGGAACTCAGGTAAGAGGTCCAACCCATTGTCATGCTTCTTTAACAATTCTTTGCAATTTTCACCCTTGAAGGTAAGTGTTGGCTCGAGAAGTATCAACATATTACGAAATACTTGAGGCGACAAAGAGACAGGGTAATGGTCCTGAAATTGAATGATCCACTGGCTTGGAATATATCTCTCAGCACACCAGGAAACCATCTCCTTACATTAAAAAACCTACAAGACACAACCTTCACGAGCGATTTCAGGTGTCGAGATTACTTCCATCTGGGCAGAAGGGGATGAGTACTAAGAATATGCTCTGGACCACTGAAAATTCTGGTCCCCACGCTTGAAAATGTTCAAAGTAACTCCACATAACTGTTGTCGAGTTGCTGCCATAAGTTGATGAAAACTTCATTTGCTCTAGATAATGTTTAAAATGAATGCTTGAGAGGGATAATATAATCCTCCACAAATCCTAGTTTAATGTGTTTTAATAGGAGATCTCCTCGAGCCCCTTACTTAATAATGACAATATTTACGGAACCTGCATGATGAGCTGTTAGCATTAAAACATACTAAATGTACATTGGGAAAGGTGTGAATATGGCAGGGATGGACAAGAGCGGAAAATGATTTGAGATTTTCATGAGTTCGCCAACTCAGGAACACGCCAACCCGCGAATGGATAAGATCGAAAAGAATGGCTAAGTGTTGTGAGGTTGTTAGATGTACTCATCATAAGAGAAATAAGATGCTTGGAAGCTCGGGGAGTCCGGGGGTCAAAATGTAGGTCGTTGATCTTTTGGATGCAAAATGTATATCACAGAACATGGGGTATGAGAGTTCGACCTCGTCAATTCGGGAAACCGCGATTGAAAAATAGGCTAAGTATGAGATAATATGGCAGTTAGACGGACTCAATATGTGACAATGTGGATTCAAAAGTGCACTAACTCAGGAACCCATCGTTCTGAAAAAACGACTAAGTATAGAACTAGAAAGGGAGAATAGAAGGGATAAAAGGAAAAGGTGAAAACGGGTAAGTATAGAAGAGAGAAAAGAAAGGGAGAAAAGAAGTTGGGAAAATAGAAAAGGGGAGGAAAATTTTGGAAGCGGGAATTGATCTCAACAAGCGACTCCAACTATGGGATGATAATCTCTTGTTGGTTGTCAAGAATATAGAATCTCTCGTGACTAGGTGCTTCCGTCCATTCGACTATGGAGTCAAAGTAAGAATATACAAACTGAAAAAATAAAATTATGTACAATGAGAATGAAAAAGTCTTAGGAGAAGAAACCTTTCAAATGTTTCCCATTGACATGCAACATTAATCTTTTTCCCTTCATGTCTTGGAGCATATAGGAGTTAAAACCCAATATCTTCTCGACGACATATGGTCTGATCCAGAGTTCTTCAAACTTTGTATGCATGGATGACTTCTCATTGGTCTTGTTCCAAAGTAGCACCAGCTCTCCCTTCTGGAAGTTCTTCATAATTGTGCTTTGATCAAAATTTTTTTTGACGCTCTACTGCCTCTAAGAAGTTTGGTCCAGGGATTTGCTTCATTCTTCTTCAAACTTCAAGAGCTGGTTGATTCTCCTATGGATGGGTGAACTAGATTTTGTATCTTCGGTATTAAGCACATAGATTAATGCATTGAGCTCGAGGCTAATCCACATTTTATCTTCTTCCCCATAAACCAATAGATATGGATACATCCCCATGCTATCCTTCGAGGTCTTTTTGCTTGCCCATAATGCATCCGTCAGCTTCATATGCCGATTCCTTTGGTTTCTATCAACGATTTTCTTCAGTGTTTTCACAAGTGTTTTGTTTGTAGATTCAACAAGGCCATTACCTTATGGATAATAATTCAATGATTGGCCCATGATGATTCCATATTGCCCGCAAAACTCCGTAAACTTTGACTTGATGAAGATCAAACTATTGTCTGTGATAAATTTATTTGGGACACAGAATCTCTATAGAATGTTTTCTTTGAGGAATTTAATCAGTTCTTCAACATCATCCTTCTTTAACGCCATTGCTTCCGGCCATTTCATGAAATAATCAGTAGCTGTTAGAATGTACATATGCCCCTTGCTAGATTTTGGATTAATCGACCCAACAACATCAAGTCCCCATTGGTAAAACAATTGTTCTACCATAATGGGCTGCAAAGGCATCGCAAATTTCTTCATTTTTCCTGAAAACTACTAGCATGGAAAACACTTCCTTATTGTGGCATACAAATCTATGAATATTGATGACCAGTAAAATCCTGATCTGATTATTTTGTGGGTGGTTGCAGTAGGTGCAAAGTGTCCACCACATATTCCCTCATGGAATTATTTGATTAGATCTTGGGCTTGATTTTCATCGATGCCTCTTAGCAGTATACCATCAAAATTTCTTCTGAACAATATGTTAGCAATCAACATATACTGATTCTCCTTCATCTTCAGTGTCCTTCGCTTCTTGGGATTCATGGTGATAGGAAATTGCTCGGACTGTAATTAGAATATAATATCTCCTTACCATTCTAAATTAGCTAATGGTTCTTCGACTGAGATTGAAATCATCCCATTGACCGAATCCCAATTCGCGATGAGCTTGCATAAACCTTGTCCTTTGATTGCCTTTAAATGTTTAACATCGATATCATATTCTTGTATCTTATCCAACCAGTTAGACCATGTTCCTTCTCTCAACTGTTGATTTAGAAGCATCTTTATTGGTGATGAGGGAACATAAGAAATAATATGGGAGTTTAATATATATGTCTGAAAGTGGGCTATTGTGTTTACAAGAGCCAAGGCTTGCTTCTCCTGTTCTGAATACCTCAAATCATAGTCGTGTAGGGTTTTTCTCATAAAACATATTGGGATTTCTTCTCCGTTGCTATTTTTCTGAGTGAGAACGAATGAAACAATAGTCTCTATAGAAAATGAATAGATAATGAAGTCTCTTTGGAAGTTCAGACTGATGAGGACAAGAGCAGTGGTGATTTCTCCTTTGATATTGTTGAACGCCTCCTGAGTATCTGCTATCCATTCAAAACTCTACTCCTTTTTCAACAATAAATTGATTTTCTTTACGATGCTTGCATAGTCAGGAACAAATCTTTGCACAAAATTGATTTTTACGATGAATGACTGGACTCCCTTCTTGGATGTCGGGGGGTTGAGATTTTTTATTTCTTTAACTCTTTCCGGATTTACGTAAATCCCTTCCTTTCATACAATATGGTCCAACAATTTGCCTTGAGTCACAACGAACAAGCATTTCTTTGGATTCAGAGGAACGTTGTATAATCTACATCTTTCAAAAACCTTTCTTAAATGATGGATATGATCATCCCTTTTCTTTGAATGTACCATCAAGTCATCTTGGTAATCTGCGATAAACTTTCCTATCAACCCGCTGAACGCATGATCCATGTCCCTTTGGAATGTGGATCCAACATTCTTCAAACCAAAGGACATTCTAGCATATGCATATGTATCCCATGATGAGATAAATGTTGTCTTTTCCCTATCTTCCTCAGCCACCAAGACCTGGTTATATCCAGAGAAACCATCCAACATGGACATGTAGGACAATCCAGTAACTTGGTGTAGAAGAAACTCCATGTTAGGAAAAGGAAAATGATCTTTTATGCTTGCTTTGTTAAGGTCTCTGCAATCAACACACATCCATATTTCCATGGTATTTTTTCTTACAATCATTGGATTTGAAAGCCAGTTTGAATGTTTGATATGATAAATTATCCCTGACTTCTTCAACTTCTCCAATTAGATTTTTACCAGAGGTTTCAGCTTGGGATTCATCATCCTTATTTTTTGTTTCACAGATTTCACTTCTTCCCTCAAAGGAATGATATGATGGAATATAGTTTTATCGTAGGATTTCAAATCATCATAGGTCCAAGTGAACACATAAATATATTCTTTGAATAAGGAAACATATTGATCAACCTCCTCAGTGGTGCAATCAACTCCCAGGTTGACATATTTCAAGGAACTGTCAGTTCCAATATTGACTTTTCTCATTTCTTGCACTTTTCGAATTGAAAATTCTTCAAGGAGATTCTTGGCATGATCGTCTTTTGTAAACAAAGATTCATTTTGTATACAATCTTTTGGGACAACAGATGAGCTATCGTTTTCATCATCATCATCATTTACAAAAAAAATTCTAGTTGTTCATCGTTCTCAAATACTTGCAAGTACTCGATGTTATTGGGCATGGATGGTCGAAAAGCTATTTCTACCTGGAAAGACGTTTTTCTTTGGACATCGTCTAGCTTTGACAATGAGCCTGGCAATGCTAATTAATTTGCCTTGTGATTCTTGTCCCTTGGAATGAAAACAACGTTGAACGAATTGAAAGATTGCATCAGTTCGTTAACTCTTTTGAAATACCGCTTAAGTCTTTACTTTTTGATTTTATACCTCTAGGTAACCTGATTGATGACCAAATCCGAGTCTCCAGTCACAACGAGATGTTCTATTTTCATTTCCTATGCAAGGATCGTCCCCTGGATCAAAGCTTCATATTCTACTTCGTTATTTGTGCATGAAAACTCCAGTCTTACAACATGGGGATGCATAGTCTTATTTCGACTCAAAAGAACAATTCGAACTCCATTCCTAGATTTAGAACAGGCTCCATTGAATGACATCCTCCAGTAGCCTTCAAACAAACGTTCTTCGTTCCCTGTGCCTTGAACTTTCTCTAGGCTTTCGTTGTGCTCCATGTCTAGGATAACATAGTTTCCAATCCCGACATCTATATAATCTTCCATCAATTCATTGTCCTTCTTCTTGAAAGAGAAGGGTTTTCTATGTTCACGGGGTACTTTAATCATCACTCCCTTTTTTCCTGGTAGCATCATACAACTTCCGTCGTTCATTATACATCCACCGATCATGAATGTCCAGTCTCTTCCCAGCACAACTCCATATGCTGGAGGAAGGTCTACGACAATAATATTGAAAACTGTAATGATATGGGGGGTTGTTGTAATCTAAGCATAAAAAACCTTGATTTCTCTGTACACTGTCACTTTTCTAGAATCAATTGCATATATGATTTCACCAGTTTCATAATACTTAGTGAAACGCATGCCCAATGCCTCCATGACCACAAGCGACATTATATTATTTGTCGACCCAATGTCAATTAAACAATTATGTAATGCAACATCATGATTTTCAATTGAAATGTAGAAGAGAGGAATTTTACCTCTCAGCTTGGAAGTTGACGGGCTCTGGCTTTGTTTTGGACTGGTAATGACAGCTTATGCTCTTTCATATGGATCATCCAACAACTTCAAAATGTTCTATCTTTTCTCTGGGATCTTCACCACTTCTGTAAAAGGAAAAGTTATCCTTAATTTACTTAGGTCCTCCATGACATTATACGTCATTTGAGTGGAGCTTGAGGCCAAGTGTTTCCTTTTGGTTCCATTTCCATCTGTCACTTTCTCATTTGCTTTTTCTTTTTCCTTTTCTTTTTCTTCTTCCTTGTTAGAGTCACCTTTATTCTTGGGTCTGTTTACAAATCCTCTCATCTTGGCGACATTTTATTGCGAGTTGGGATCATTGTCGCCCTCTCTAAATAGATACATGGATGTCTCGCATTCGTCCATTAGCACAGTTTCAGAGCTTTCAGAATGTACGTAATAATTTTCTTGCTCAATTAATTTCTCATCATAGACATCATCTAGAACAACTGTGTTTGGAGTAGGCTGTTTGGGAACCCTTGGTCTTTGTGGGTTATCAGTATTCTCAAACCTCATTCTGTTTTCAGGGGGAGGGTTCCTCCTTTGCTCGAGGATTGACATTCTTGGGTTTGGCATGTAATTATTTCCCCTTCTCAGTCTAGTTATCTCGTTCTTCATTTGTTTGATGGTTCTATTCATCTATGTAATTTCAATTCTTTGCTTAATTTCTTGCGCCACCATAGGTTTAACCTTTACGTCAGGTATGGTCCCCTTGAAAAATTCTCCTCCCGCCACTTGACTTTGAGCCACTCGAGGCTTGTATTCCTCATTTTTTCTTGATCTGGAAGTTCCTTTGTCATCAATACTTAATCCCCCTAGCTTCCTTTGTACTCTTCCCAGTATAATGTCGGGGTCGACACGCATTTCAATCATAATTTCTTCCATCTCAATGGCTTTAGTCATTGCCTCCTCCAAAGTATCTATTTGGGATGTTCTGATGGAATATTTTACATTCGGGGGCATTGCATTCTTATAAGAACCAAGAATGACTGAGTCATTTGGTCTTTTATCTTCTTGAATTCTACTCAAAGTCTTATTGAGCATGAGATTAAAATCTCGTATCCTTTCGTTCTTCCTCAACCCAATTCTAGGTGTAGTTCGTGAGAAGGGTATGGTAAGCAATTGAAGGGGAAAACATATTTAGGAACATATCTTCGAGGTCGTTAAATGAACGAATGGATCTACTAGGAAACATTGTATATCATTCATAAGCTCTTTCTGATAAGGTTTGTAGAAACAACCTTACCATGACATCATCATATTCAACTCGATGAAAGTTGCAAATGTCAAGAAATAAGTGCAGATGCCTCTTTGCATCGATTGCTCCGTCTCCAAAAAATTCCTTTAAGGTTCCCTTAGGGAGAACATGGAGCTCATGTTGCTCACCTATACTATTAAGAGAGAAATCTCTTACCCTCTTATTTTCAAACCCTGAGATTCCTTGATTTCTTGCGGCATCTCTTCCACCTCCTTGTCTCTCCTCATGATGCTCATATCAGGGCTATTCGTCTCTCGCTACCATGTCTGGGGAGACTTCATGGATAGACTTTTCACTTCTAAGAATAGATAGTTGCTTACTTTTACTTCTGGTAATGGGTCCCTTATATTCGTCCAGCTTCAATCTCAATCTTGTTCTCGTGCTGCTCTAGCTAGCCTTTAATTTCTTCGATCTTGTCGTTCTTCTCTCCTCCGTCTTCAGAGGATTTCTCTTTCTTCTTCTTGGAATAAGACCTTCCATGACCTTTCCAAATATTATCGAGTCTGGGTTGTTGTTATTACCAGATTGTACAACTGGTGTAAAATGATTCGTTGATTATTCAATCCAATTTCCGAATGGGGTTGATTACCTTGGGGTAAAGTCATATATTCTTTCACAAACGCTGGGCCAGGTTCCGAACTTTTAGTTCATGTCCCCAATATGGTTACCAAAAATGTTGACGCTTGAATCCATTATGACTGAAACGACAACCTCACGAGCATACGAATCCCCCTGCGTTTTTATAGAGGTGGTACTCTGTTATGATTTTCGTGAGACTCTAGGTCTTCAAAATGTGGGATTTTACAGAAGTCTGTTGTGGTAATCAAAGAAAAAGTAAAGATGCAAAAAAAAAATGTTTTAATTTTATTTTAAAGAAAGTTCTTGAGAATGGAGCAGGAACCACACACATTTACACATTTAAAGTAGATAAGAAAAAAATCCTCACATCCATCATAGTTTGGCTAAAGATTTCTGATCACATAAAAATAAAAGGAAATGATCTGTGTGCATAAGGGAACTTTGACAGAGTGATACATGGGAAACTCAAATAAATATAATGAGATATCAACCTCAAATACTTTATATTCAGAAAACTAGGTTTTAAAGTACAGTCGAGATTGTTCCCAAAATAACTCTCTTGAAATTTCTAAAAAATATATAGATTATTACATATTCTGTGAAATTTAAATGTGTTTGTTATAAAGACTGGGATTGGGGCTTCCGTGTACCATAAAACAAACATATATAAGAATGAATTTTGTATAAGAAATAAAGTGCGCAGTGGAAGACAACAAGACCTGGTAAGAAGAAAAAATAAATTATTAGTCTTTGGTTAAACATTTCTATTTAACGAGGTGGAGTAACTAGATGAAGGACTTGATAAAGAAAGAAGGATGTGATAAAAAAGAACTTACTATGATGGTATATATCATCTGTCACTTGCTTGTTGGTGTCTTTTTATTGCTTTCATCGACGATTACATGAACCGTCTCAACTGCGTTTTTCCCTTCATCGATCAGTTTCTCGATAACTTTTTTAAACCACTCTTCGATGTAGTTTCTCATTGGTGCCATGTTGATTTTAGCCAGATTTTTATATTGAATAGCTCGCCCTCCATGTCCTTTAGATCAATGGAAATATTACGCAAAGCTTCTTCAATATCTTGATTTTTTACTGAATAATCCATTAGCCAATTGTCTATGTCATCTTCATTATACTCAAGAATGCCATAGAACTTTTCAAATGATAACCCTTTAAATATCTCAACTTGTTCGTCAAAGGCTTGTTTGGTTAGGAGCAAACGAGTTGAGGAAATATGTGGTCTTGGACCTCATTAGTGCTTCAGGCTAGGTCTATCTCAGTCAACCTCTTGAATAGTTCTTCCTTCTTCAATACAGCTTGGTCACATGCTTGGACAATGATATTCAAGTTTTTAACATTTTCCTTCCAGCATGCATTCACTTGTTTTATCTGGTTCGGATAAGGGAGATCCTCCTTTCTTCTCCTCAAATCTCTCATATTGGTAACTTTAACATCGAACGGTACGACCACGTCAAGGTAAAATCCTTCTTTATTTTTCAAATCTGCTTGTAAATATTCATGGAAGACATGTGCTCTCGTTAAAAAGTAAACCATGTTCTTTAACATCTCCCAAGCCTCTGTAATTAATTCCATTATTTTCTTAATGTTCTTCTCGACATAGTCCCTAACTGATGTGGGTAGGATTGAATATCCTTTCAATTTAGTTGCAGGTGTGGTAGGCCCAATCATTGCTAAAGGACTAGCAAGTACTAGAAGAGGCATTAAAGCTTCTTCCAATTCTTTGATTCTTTCTTTTAACTTGGCGTTCTCTGCTTCAAGGCATCCAATAGAATCGTCTAGAGCATCTCATGTTGCTCGATGAATTCAAGAAATTTGGGAAGGCTGCATGTTTTGTAGGTTAACCTCTGAACACAATTTCCCCTTTTTATTCTTTACATCTCTTTTCTCAATAATTAAATTTTTGGACTCGCTGTAAAAAACAACACTCTGAAATACAAAAGACTCTTCTTCATCGAAGGTCTCGTTCTCAATTATTTCCATTAGAGGATTTTTGTGAGCCGTGTCCCCTGGATGATCAACATTGGGGAACACTTTTTCGATATTAGTCTTGAGTTCCATATCTTCAAGGGAGAAGCCGTGGATGTCACTTTCAACTTGAAGTTCTTCCTCTTCTTGCACAATATTTTTTCTTTTCTTCCTCAAGGGAAGTTTATGGGAGCTTTCAATTTTTCCCGAAGGAGGGTTCTTATCTTCTCCTCCGCCTGAAGAAATATGGGTCACGTTCTTAATTGAGTGGGTCATTGGAGCACTGCACCAATATGTTATACTTTTTGGAGTGATAGTTGGGAATTTGACACTCTTCTCACCAAGACCTTTTCCTTTCTGTTTGTATCACTCATTGGTGTTGAGTATTGTTTCTAGGTCGCCAGTGTCATGAGCAAGAGTGCCCGAGTCATTATCTCCATCTTCATTAAGAACAATATTAGTAAAACAATTGCTCAAGCCAATTGCCAGTAGATGTTCTACAAAAATTCCTCTAGGGTCGAACCCTTTTATCCTTTCAGCATATCTTATATCAAGGCTGTGGAAGTGACCTGCAAATTCATCAATCTTGTTCATATTTCTGAATATGAAGTCCCCAACTTTCCAAGGTAGAGGTATGGATTGTTTTTTCTTTTTTCATGGAAAAAATGCAACCAATATTTGTACTGCCTTGCTACTTCAGTAACAAACATTTTTTTAGATATGTGGCATGGAAGGAAGGAAGGAAGGATTTTCCTTGGAACCAAAAATCCTTATGACATTGTAATTCTCCATTTTTTCCAGTGTCCCCTTCCTATCCAGGAACTTACTCACCTGGTCAGACATCCTGGGGGTGTCATTTCCAAACAACAAACCTTTAAAAACTAAGACAAAGTCATTAAAAACTTCATAAAAATGCTGGGAGGCTTTGTGCCTCCATAATGTTTGATACCAGAAGGTTACCAGGTCGAATTCACAGTTTACCTTCTTACACAGATAATCTCAGAAACTGACAGCAATGTGCTATCGCGAAAACCAAATAAGAGGACATAAAACATATTTTTTTTGTTTTTTTGTATTGTGACAATTGGGAAGAGATTTCAATGGAAATCAACTTGCCCCAATCGAAGATGGCCTGTTCCTTGACTGTAAAGTAT
The DNA here is from genome assembly GCA_009831015.1 of Picea engelmannii. NCBI lineage: Eukaryota > Viridiplantae > Streptophyta > Pinopsida > Pinales > Pinaceae > Picea > Picea engelmannii. Next base: position 98,068 of record ML784151.1, on the reverse strand, counting down.
AAAATGTAAAGAATCATGCGATAAATGCTGGTTGTAGTTTCTTGTCCTGTTATCCTCGTGAACAACCAAGCAATTTCCCGTAACGGATTTTTAAATGAACCAACCGACAATCTTGTGATGCCTTCGGGGACGTCCGTTCGGTTCTATAGGAACTCAAGTAAGAGGTCCAACCCATTGTCATGCTTCTTTAAGAATTCTTTGCAATCTTCACCCTTGAAGGTAAGCATTGACTCAGGAAGTTTCAACATCTTGCGAAACACCTGAGGCGTTAGAGAGACAGGGGAATGCTCCTACAATTGAATGATCCACTGGCTTGGAAGATATATCTCAGTGCACTAGGAGACCAACTCCTTACAGTCGAAAACCTCTGGGATGCAGCATGCTCGAGCGATTCCAGACGCCCAAATTATTTTCTTCTGGGCAGAAGGGGATGAGTAGTAAGAATATGCTCTGGACCACTGAAATTTTTTGTCCTCACGTCCAAAAATGTTCAATGTATCTCCACATAACTACTATCGAGTTGTTGCCATAAGTTGATGAAATTTGCTCCAGATAATTTTTAAAATGAACGCTTGAGAGGGATAATATAATCCTTCGCAAATCCTGGTTTAATGCGTTTTAATAGGAGATCTCCTTGAGCCCCTCGCTTATTAATGATAATCTTTACAGAACCTGCATGATGATTTGTTAGCATTAAAGAATACTAAATGTGCATTGGGAAAGATGTGAAGATGGCAGGGATGAATGTGAGCGGAAAATGATTTGATATTTTCACGAGTCTGCCAACCCGGGAACCTACCAACCCATGAATGGAGAAGATCGAAAAAATGGCTAAGTGTTGTGAGGCGGTAAGATGGACTTAGCATAAGAGAATTGAGATGCTTGGAAGCTCAGGGAGTCTGGGGGTCAAAATGTAGGTCGCAGATCTTTTGGATGCAAAATGTATATCACAGAACATGGGGTATGAGAGTCTGATCTCGCCAACCCGACAATCTGCGATTGCAAAATCGGCTAAGTATGCGATAATGTGGTAGTCGAGTGGACTCAATATGTGAGAATGTGGATTGGAGATGAGGATTCACGAGTGCACCAACCTGGGAACCTGCTGTTATGAAAAAACGACTAAGTATAGAACTAGAAAGGGAGAATAGAAGGGAAAAGGCGAAATGGGGAAAACAAGTAAGTATAGAAGAGGGAAAAGAAAGGTAGAAAAGAAGTTGGGAAAATAGAAAAGGAGATGGAAATTTCAGAAGTGGGAATTGATCTCAACAGTAGGCTTCACTTCTCTAGGATAGATTTATGTTTTCTATTTTTGGCACCCATAGAGATGGTATTTTTAACTTCTCCCTTAAGATTCTTAGTATATAAAATAAAAATAGAGGAAATGTGTTATTCAATTCAATTTTGAGTAAGTTGTTGTATTGTTATTCAATTCAATTATTGAGAAACAAATTTGTTTTTCAATATTGTAGATACTATTGTTTGTTATTAATAATTTTAGTTAGTCTATGTTTGTAGGTCTAGCATATATGCTAGCAATTTTTCGAGTTTTTAAATTTATTGTTTATTAAAGTTTTAGGTTGTAGGTATGCTTAGCATGTACTCAAATTTTAACAATTACTTAATGCAAAGACAAGCAACAAAATAATTTATTTTGTTCATTTTACAATTTCAATCGATCAAGTGATGACATATTTTTCACTTGATGTTTTTCCATTGAAAAAATGATAAATTCATATAAGTGTTCAAAATTTTCACACCACAATTATAATTTTTTTGAATTTATATCATTTCCTTGAAAGGATCCCCACAAGGTTATAGAATAAAAATTCCAAAAAAGTAAAGCCAAGCACATTGTGACTAGCGAGGTGTGGACATTGACACTCCAATAGGTAGGCACTGGTTGAGTTTCGTGAAATGGGGACTCCTCCATGAACATAATCAAATTTTTCTTGATCAATATCTGAAATGAATGTTACTAGGTTTGGCACAAAGCAATCTACAGTCCAAAATTGCTACCTACTACGCGCCTCAATTCGAAAGAAAGACATTCATATAACATCATTACTTTGTTCATAAAAAAAGGAAATATTATCATAGATAAACTACCCCATCGATATATATCTCATGATCTATAGAGATGCACCTTTGATATCATTATTTTTTAATTATTGCCTTGATGACATTGGTATTCATACCATTACTGGTAGTTTTCTTTCTTAATTTAATAATTTTTGGGTTTGAAAAAAAAACATTTCAATCAAGGAAATCAGTGGCATCTTTTTGTCTATTCGAAAATTGAATTTTTCATGTTTTAAAATTTGAAAATTATTTTTCATTTTACTTAATAGTTCTATTTAATAAAAAATATCTTCAAAACATTAAGAAATCATTGAAATGTGTTTCTTAGCTCTATGTGCAAAGAAAAACTAATTGTTTCTATGAAACAATGAGATTATTAATGAGCCACATAACCAACTAATAATATTTTGAATACAAATAAGAAATATTTGCATATATTTGATATTAATGAAAACTTATTAATTTAATTAAAAGGAGAATTAATCACCATAATAAGAAATAAAGATAACCATAATAAGAGATAAAGATCTTTCCTTGGTGCAACTTAAGGAATTTGAATACTTTTACATTTGAATACTTTCATAATTGAAAAAGGAATAATAATATTAAATATTTTTGACGGATACATTACTACTTAAACATTATAAACAAAGCATGGATACATACTAATACATCCAAAATTTTAATAACAAAAAGCTAATGGTTTCCCCTTCATATTATAGTGATAAATATAGTGCTTGTTTCAAAACCCTTGGATGCTTATTTTGTCAAAGAAACCCTTTTTAGATTTTTGTTCCAAAGGAAATGCCTTGCTTTTCCATTGTTTAAGTTAGATTGAGAAATAAAACTTTACTGAAAACAAACCCTTTCCCTTTCTTGCTTGGCGTTATGGTTAATTTGTTTGCTGAAAACCAACTCTAAGGTGACATCATATGATCATGTGACTCAATGTTGTTTTCTCATAAAGTGTTATGCTAAATCACTTTAAAGAAGTCCATCGTGGTAATCAAAGAAAAAGTAAAGATGCAAAAACGAAAAATGTTTTTATTTTCTTTTAAAGAAAGTTTCTGAGAATGGACCAGGAACCACACACATTCACACATTTAAAGTAAATAAACAAAATTTTCTCACATCCATCATAGTTTGGCTAAAGATTTCTGATCACATAAAAATAAAAGGAAATGATTCGTATGCATAAAATAACTTTGATAGAGTGATACATGGAAAACTTAAATAAAGATAATAAGAGATCAACCTCAAATACTTTATATTCAAAAAACTCGGTTACAAAGTACAGTCGATATTGTTCCCAAAATAACTCTCTTGAAATTTCTAAAAAATATATAGTTTATTACATATTCTTCGAAATTTAAATCTATTTGTCATAAAGACTGAGATTGGGGCTTTCGTGGACCATAAAACAAATATATATATATATATATAAGAATGAAGTTTGTAGAAGGAATAAAGTGGGCGGTGGAAGACAACAAGACCTGATAAGAAGAAAAACGAAATTATCATTTTTCAGATAAACCTTTCTATTTAAAGAGGTGGAGTAACTGGATGAAGGACTTGATAAAAAAGGAGGATGTGATCAGTATGTACTTACTATGATGATATCTCTCGTCTGTCACTTGCTTGTTGATGTCCTTTTATTGATTTCATCAACAGTTATAGGAACCATCTCAACTGCCTTTTTCCCTTCATTGGTTATTTTTTCAATAGCTTTTTTAAACCACTCTTCGATGTATATTCTCATTGGTGCCACATTGATTTCATGCCGTATTTTTATATTGAATGACTCGCCCTCCAAGTCCCTTAGATCAATGAAAATATTACACAAATATTCTTCAATATCTTGATTTTTTACTGAATAATCCACTAGCTAGTTGTCTACGTCATCTTCATTATACTCAAGAATGCCATAGAACTTTTCAATTGATAACCCTTTAAAGATCTCAACTTGTTCATCAAAGGGTCGTTTGTTTAGGAACAATGAGTTGCGGATCAATTTGGAGTCTTGGATCTCATTGGTGCTTTCGGCTAGGTCTATCTCAGTCAACCTCTTGAATAGTTCTTCCTTATTCAATACAACTTGGTCACATGCTTGGACAATGATATTCAAGTTTTTAACATGTTCCTTCTAGCATGTGTTTGGTTATTTTATCCGGTTCAGAGAAGGGAGATCATCCTCTCTTCTTCTCAACTCTGTCATATTGGTAACTTTAACACCAAAGGGTATGACCATGTCAAGGTAAAATACTTCTTCATTTTTCAAATCCGCTTGTAAATATTCATGGAATGCATGTGCCCTTGTTCCAAAATAAACCGTGTTATTTGACATCTCCCAAGCCTCTGTAATTAATTCCATTATTTTCTTAATGTTCTTCTCCACATAGCCCCTAGCTGATGTGAGTAGGCTTGAATATCCTTTCAATTTAGTTGCAGGTGTGGTAGGCCAAATCATTGCTAAAGGACTAGCAAGTATTGGAAGAGGCATTCAAGCTTCTTCCAATTCTTTGATTCTTTTATTTAACTTGACGTTCTCTGCTTCAAGGCCTCCAATAGAATCATCTAGAGCATCTCTAGTTTCTCAGTGAATTCAAGAAATTTGGGAAGGCCGCATGTTGCGTAGGTTAACCTCTGAACGAGATTTTCTCTTTTTATTCTTTACATCTCTTTTCTCAATAATTAAATTTTTGGACCCGCTATAAAAAAAACGTTCTGAAATACAAAAGACTCTTCTTCATCGAAGGTATCATTCTCAATTATTTCCATCAGAGAATTTTGGTGAGCTGTGTCCCTTGACTGATTAGTATTGGGGAAGAATTTTTCGATATTAGTCTCGAGTTCCATATCTTCAAGGGAAAAACCACGGATGTCACTTTCCACTCAAGGTTCTTCCTCTTCTTGCACAATATTTTTTATTTTCTTCCTCAAGGGAAGTTTATGGGAGCTTTCAATTTTTCCTGAAGGAGGGTTCTTATCCCCTCCTCCGCCTGAATAAATATGGATCACTTTCTTAATTGGGTGGGTCCTTGGAGCACTGCTCCGATATGTTGTACTTTTTGGAGTGACAATTGGGGATTGGACACTCTTATCACCGGGACCTTTTCCTTTCTGTTTGTACAACTCATTGGTGTTGATTATTGTTTCCAGGTCACCAACATCATGAGTAGGAGTGCCCGAGTCATTATATCTATCTTTATTCAAAGTAGTGTTAATAAAAGAATTACTAAAGCCAATTTCCAGTAGATGTTCTACAAAATTCTGCTAGGGTCGAACCCTTTTATCCTTTTATCATATCCTAGATTCGGGCTGTGGAAGTGGCCTGCACATTTATCAATCTTGTTCATATTTATGAATATGAAGTCCCCAACTTTCCAAGGTAGAGGTATGAATTTCTCTTTTCTCTTTTCATGGAAAAAGTGCAACCAATAGTTGTACTGCCTTGCTACTTCAGTAACAAACATTTTTTCAAATATGTGGCAAAGAAGGAAGGAATGATTTTCCTTAGAACAAAAAATCTTTATGACATTTTAATTCTCCATTTGTTCCAGTGTCCCCTTTCTATATAGGAACTTACTTGCTTGGTTAGACATCTGGGGGGTGTCCTCTCCAAACAACAAACCTTTAAAAACCGTGACAAAGTCATTAAAAACTTTTTAAAAATGATAGGAGGCTTTGTGCCTCCATAATGTTTGATACCATAAGTTACCGGGTCGAATTCACAATTTACCTTCTTACACACAGATAATCTCAGAAACTGACAGTAATGTGCTATCACAAAAACAAAACAAGAGGACATAAAGAATTTCTTTTCTTTTTTGTATTGTGACAATTGGGAAGAGATTTCAATGGAAATCAACTTTCCCCAATCAAAGATGGCATGTTCCTTGACCGTAAAGTATAAAATGTAAAGAATCATGTGGGAAATGCTGGCTGTAGTTTCTTGTCCTGTTACCCTCATGAACAACCAAACAATTTTGCGGAAGGGATTTTTAAATGAGCCAACCAACAATCTCTTGATGTCTTTGGGGATAGTCATTGGGTTCTCCAGGAACTCAGGTAAGAGGTCCAACCCATTGTCATGATTCTTTAAAAATTCTTTGCAATTTTCACCCTTGAAGGTAAGTGTTGGCTCGAGAAGTATCAACATCTTATGAAATACTTGAGGAGACAAAGAGACAGGGTAATGGTCCTGCAATTGAATGATCCGCTGGCTTGGAATATATCTCTCAGCACACTAGGAGACCAACTCCTTACATTCAAAAACCTACGGGACACAACCTTCACGAGCGATTCCAGGTGTTGAGATTACTTCCTTCTAGGCAGAAGGGGATGAGTAGTAAGAATATGCTCTAGACCACTGAAAATTCTGGTCCTCACGCTCGAAAATGTTCAAAGTAACTCCATATAACTGTTGTCGAGTTTCTGCCATAAGTTGATGAAAACTTCATTTGCTCCAGATAATGTTTAAAATGAATGCTTGAGAGGGATAATATAATCCTCCGCAAATCCTGGTTTAATGCGTTTTAATAGGAGATCTCCTCAACCCCTCACTTAATAATGACAATCTTTACGGAACGTACATGATGAGTTGTTAGCATTAAAACATACTAAATGTACATTGGGAAAGGTGTGAATATGGCGGGGATGGACAAGAGTGGAAAATGATTTGAGATTTTCACGAGTTCGCCAACCCAGGAACCCGCCAACCCGCGAATGGATAAGATTGAATGACTAAGTGTTGTGAGGCTGTCATATGTACTCATCATAAGAAAAATAAGATGCTTGGAAGATCGGGGAGTCCGCGGGTCAAAATGTAGGTCACTGATCTTTTGGATGCAAAATCTATATCACAGAACATGGGGTATGAGAGTTCGACCTCGCCAATTTGGGAACCCACGATTGAAAAATAGGCTAAGTATGAGATAATATGGCGGTCAGACGGACTCAATATGTGACAATGTGGATTCAAAAGTGCACCAACTTAGGAACCCGTCGTTCTGAAAAAATGACTAAGTATAGAACTAGAAAGGGAGAATAGAAGGGATAAAAGGAAAAGGCGAAAACAGGTAAGTATAGAAGAGAGAAAAGAAAGGGAGAAAAGAAGTTGGGAAAATAGAAAAGGGGAGGGAAATTTTGGAAGCGGGAATTGATCTCAACAAGTGACTCCAACTGTGGGATGATAACCCTCTGTTGGTTGTCAAGAATATAGAATCTCTCGTGACCAGGTGCTTCCATCCATTCGGCTATGGAGTCAGAGTAAGAATATATAAAATGAAAAAATAAAATTATGTACAATGAGAACGAAAAAGTCTTAGGAGAAGAAACCTTTCAAATGTTTCCCATTGACAGGCAACATTAATCTTTTTCCCTTCATGTCTTGGAGCATATAGGAGTTAAAACCCAATATCTTCTCGACGACATATGGTCTGATCCAGAGTTCTTCGAACTTTGTATGCATGGACGACTTCTCATTGGTCTTGTTCCAAAGTAGCACCAGCTCTCCCTTCTGGAAGTTCTTCATAATTATGCTTTGATCAAAAAAAAATTTGACGCTCTACTGCCTCTGAGAAGTTCGCTCCAGGGCTTTTCTTCGTTCTTCTTCAAACTTCAAGAGTTGGTTGATTCTCCTATGGATGGGTGAACTAGATTTTGTATCTTCGGTATTAAGCACATAGATTAATGCATTGAGCTCGAGGCTAATTGACATTTTCTCCTCTTCCCCATAAACCAATAGATATGGATACATCCCCATGCTATCCTTCGGGTTCTTTTTGCTTGCCCATAATGCATCCGTCAACCTCATATGCCAATTCCTTTGGTTTCTATCAACGATTTTCTTCAGTGTTTGCACAAGTGTTTTGTTTGTAGATTCAACAAGGCCATTACCTTGTGGATAATAATTTGATGATTGGCCCATGATAATTCCATATTGCCCGCAAAACTTTGACCTGATGAAGATCAAAACGTTGTCTATGATAAATTTATTTGGGACACCAAATCTCTATAGAATGTTTTCTTTGAGGAATTTAATCAGTTCTTCAACATCATCCTTCTTTAACACCATTGCTTCCAACCATTTCAAGAAATAATCAGTAGCTGTTAGAATGTACATATGCCCCTTGCTAGATTTTGGATTAATCGACCCAAAAACATCAAGTCCCCATTGGTAAAACAATTGTTCTACCATAATGGGCTGCAAAGGCATCATAGATTTCTTCATTTTTCCTGAAAACTACTAGCATGGAAAACATTTCCTTATTGTGGCATACAAATCTATGAATATTGATGACCAGTAAAATCTTGCTCTGATTATTTTGTGGGAGGTTGCAGTAGGTGCAAAGTGTCCACCACATATTCCCTCATGGAATTATTTGATTAGATCTTGGGCTTGATTTTCATCGATGCATCTTAGCAGTATACCATCAAAATTTCTTCTGAACAATATGTCAGCAATCAACATATACTGATTCTCCTTCATCTTCAGTGTCCTTCGCTTCTTGGGATTCATGGTGATAGGAAATTGCTCGGACCATAATTAGAATATAATATCTCCGTACCATTCTAAATCAACTAATGGTTCTTCGATTGAGATTGAAATCATCCCATTGACCAAATCCCAATTTGCGATGAGCTTGCATAAACCTTGTCCTTTGATTGCCTTTAAATGTTTAATATCGATATCATATTCTTGTATCTTATCCAACCAGTTAGACCACGTTGCTTCTCTCAATTGTTGATTTAGAAGCATCTTTATTGGTGATGAGGGAACATAAGAAATAATATGGGAGTTTAATATATACATCTAAAAGTGCGCTATTGTGTTTACAAGAGCCAAGGATTGCTTCTCCAGTTCTGAATACATCAACTCATAGTCGTGTAGGGTTTTTCTCATAAAACATATTGGGAGTTCTTCTCCGTTGCTATTTTGTTGAGTGAGAACGAATGAAACAATTGTCTCTGTAGAAAATGAATAGATAATGAAGTCTCTTTGGACGTTGAGACTGATGAGGACAGGAGCAGTGGTGATTGCTCCTTTGATATTGTTGAACGCCTCCTGAGTATCTGCTGTCCATTAAAAACTCTACTCCTTTTTCAACAATAAATTGATTGGCTTTACGATGCTTGCATAGTCAGGAACAAATCTTTGCACAAAATTGATTTTTATGAAGAATGAATGGACTCCCTTCTTGGATGTCGGGGGATTGAGATTGTTTATTTCTTTAACTCTTTCCGGATGTATGTAAATCCCTTCCTTTCACACAATATGGTCCAACAATTTTTCTTGAGTCACAACGAACAAGCATTTCTTTGGATTCAGAGGAACGTTGTATAATCTACATCTTTCAAAAACCTTTCTTAAATGATGGATATGATCTTCCCTTTTCTTTGAATGTACTGTCGAGTCATCTTGGTAATCTGCCATAAAATTTCCTATCAACCCACTGAATGCATGATCCATGGCCCTTTGGAATGTGGATCCAACATTCTTCAAACCAAAGGACATTCTAGCATATGCATATGTATCCCATGATGAGATAAATGTTGTCTTTGCCCTATCTTCCTCAACCACCAAGACCTGGTTATTTCCAGAGAAACCATCCAACATGGACATGCAGGACGATCTAGTAACTTGGTGTAGAAGAAACTCCATGTTAGGAAAAGGAAAATGATCTTTTATGCTTACTTTGTTAAGGTCTCTGCAATCAACACACATCCATATTTCCCCGGTATTTTTTCTTACAATCATTGGATTTGAAAGCCAATTTGAATATCTGATATGATAAATTATCCCTGACTTCTTCAACTTCTCCAATTCGATTTTTTCCATAGGTTTCAGCTTGGGATTCATCATCCTTATTTTTTGTTTCATTGAATTCACTTCTTCCCTCAAAGGAATGATATGATGGAATATAATTTTATCGTAGGATTTCAAATCATCATAGGTCCAAGCAAACACATAAATATATTCTTTGAATAAGGAAACATATTGATCAACCTCCTCAGTGGTGCAATCAACTCCCAAGTTGACATATTTCGAGGAACTGTCAGTTCCAATATTGACTTTTCTTGTTTCTTGCACTTTTCGAACTGAAAATTCTTCAAGGAGATTCCTGGCATGATCGTCCTTTGTAAACAAAGATTCATCTTGTATACAATCTTTTGGGACAACAGACAAGCTATCGTCTTCTTCATCATCATCATTTACAAAAAAATTTCTAGTTGTTCATCGTTCTCAAATACTTGCAAGTACTCGATGTTATTGGGCATGGATGGTCGAAAAGCTATTTCTAACCAGAAAAACGTTTTGCTTTGGACATCGTCTAGGTTTGACAATGAGGTTGGCAATGCTAATGAATCTTCCTTGTGATTCTTGTCCCTTGGAATGAAAACAACGTTGAAGGAATTGAAAGATTCCATCAGTTCGTTAACTCTTTTGAAATACCGCTTAAGTCTTTCCTTTTTGATTTTATACCTATGGGTAACCTGATGGATGACCAACTCCGAGTCTCCAGTCACAACGATATGTTCTATTTTCATTTCCTGTGCAAGGATCATCCCCTGGATCAAAGCTTCATATTCTTCTTCGTTATTTGTGCATGAAAACTCCATTCTTACAACATGGGGATGCATAGTCTTATTTTGACTCAAAATAACAATTCCAACTCCATTCCTAGATTTAGAACAGGCTCCATCGAATGACATCCTCCAGTATCATTCAAACAAACGTTCTTCGTTCCTCGTGCCTTGAACTTTCTCTAGGCTTTCGTTCTGCTCCATGTCTAGGATAACATAGTTTCCAATCCCGACATCTATATAATCTTCCATCAATTCATTGTCCTTCTTCTTGAAAGAGAAAGGTTTTCTATGTTCACGGGGTACTTTAATCATCGCTCCCTCTTTTCCTGGTAGCATCATAAAACTTTTGTCAGTCATTATACATCCACTCATCATGGATGTCCAGTCTCTTCCCAACACAACTCCATATGCTGGAGGAAGGTATACCACAATAATATTGAAAACTGTAATGATATGGGGGGTTGCTGTAATCCAAGCATAAAAAACCTTGATTTCTCCGTACGCTGTCACTTTTCTAGAATCAATTGCATATATGATTTCACCGGTTTGATAATACTTAGTGAAACTCATGCCCAATGCCTCCATGACCACAAGAGACATTATATTATTTGTCGAGCCAATGTCAATTAAACAATTATGTAATGCAACATCATGATTTTCAATTGAAATGTAGAAGAGAGGAATTTTACCTCTCAGCTTGGAAGTTGACAGGCTCTAACTTTGTTTTGGACTAGTAATGACATCTTATGCTCTTTCATATGGATCATCCAACAAATTCAAAATGTTCTATCTTTTCTCGAGGATCTTCACCACTTCCGTAAAAGGCAAAGTTATCCTTAATTTACTTAGGTCCTCCATGAAATTATACGTCATTTGAGTGGAGCTTGAGGCCAAGTGTTGCCTTTTGGTTCCATTTCCATCTGTCACTTTCTCATTTGTTTTTTCTTTTTCCCTTTCTTTTTCTTTTTCCTTGTCAGATTCGCCTTTATTCTTGGGTCTATTTACAAATCCTCTCATCTTGGCGACATTTTATTGCGAGTTGGGATCATTGTCGCCCTCTCCAAATAGATACATGGACGTCTCGCATCCATCCATTAGCACAGTTTCAAAGCTTTCACAAGGTACGTAATAATTTTCTTGCTCAATTAATTGCTCGTCATAGACATCATCTATAACAACTGTGTTTGGAGTACGTTGTTTGGGAACCCTTGGTTTTTGTGGGTTACCAGTATTCTCAAACCTCATTTTGTTTTCAGGGGGAGGGTTCCTCCTTTGCTTGAGGATTGGCATTCTTGGGTTTGGCATGTAATTATTTCCCCTTCTCAGTCTAGTTATCTTGTTCTGCATTTGTTTGATGGTTCTATTCATCTATGTAATTTCAATTCTTTGCTTAGTTTCCTGCGCCGCCATAGGTTCAACTTTTACGTCAGGTATGGTCCCCTTGAAAAATTCTCCTCCCGCCACTTGACTTTGAGCCACTCGAGGCTTGTATGCCTCATTTTTTCTTGATCTGGAAGTTCCTTCGTCATCAATACTTAATCCCCCTAGCTTCCTTTGTACTCTTCCCAGTATAATGTCGGGGTCGACACCCATTTCAATCATAATTTCTTCCATCTCAGTGGCTTTAGTCATTGCCTCCTCCAAAGTATCTATTTGGGATGTTCTGATGGAATATTTTACATTCGGGGGCATTGTATTCCTATAAGAACCAAGAATGACTGAGTCATTTGGTCTTTTATCTTATGTAATTCTACTCAAAGTCTTATTGAGCCTGAGATTAAAATCTCGTATCCTTTCGTTCTTCCTCATACCAATCTGGGTGAAGTCTGTGAGAAGGGTATGGTAAGCAATTGGAGGGGAAAACATATTTAGGAGCATAGCTTCGAGGTCGTTAAATGAGAGAATGGATCTACTAGGCAACATTGTATATCATTCATAAGCTCTTTCTAATAAGGTTTGCAGAAATAACCTTACCATGACGTCATCATATTCAACTCGATGAAAGTTGCAAATGTCAAGAAATAAGTGCAGATGCTTCTTTGCATCGATTGCTCCATCTCCAGAAAATTCCTTTAAGGTTCCCTTAGGGAGAACATGGAGCTCATGTTGCTCACCTATACTACTAAGAGAGAAATCTCTTACTCTCTTATTTTCAAACCCTGAGATTCCTTGATTTCTTGCAGCATCTCTTCCACCTCCTTGTCTCTCCTCATGATGCTCATATCAGGGCTATTCGTCTCTCGCTGCCATGTCTCGGGAGACTTCATGGATAGACTTTTCACTTCTGAGAATAGAGAGTTGCTTACTTTTACTTCTGGTAATGAGTCCCTTATATTCATCCAGCTTCAATCTCGACCTTGTTCTCATGTTGCTTTAGCTAGCCTTTAATTTCTTCGATCTTGTCGTTCTTCTCTCCTCTGTCTTCAGAGGATTTCTCTTTCTTCTTCTTGGACTAAGACCTACCATGACCCTTCCAAATCTTATCGAGTCTGGGCTGTTGTTATTACCAGATTGTACAACTGTTGTAAAATGATTTGTTGATTATTCAATCCAATTTCCAAATGGGGTTGATTACCCTGGGGTAAAGTCATATATTCTTTCACAAACGCTGGGCCAAGTTCTGAATTTTTAGTTCATGTCCCCAGTATGGTTGCCAAAAATGTTGACGCTTGAATCCGTTATGACCGAAACAACAACCTCATGAGAATACAAATCCCCCTGCGTTTTTATAGAGGTGGTACTCCTCTGTTATGATTTTCGTGAGACTCTAGGTCTTCAAAATGTGGGACTTTACAAAAGTATGTTGTGGTAATCAAAGAAAAAGTAAAGATGCAAAAAAAAAATGTTTTAATTTTATTTTAAAGAAAGTTCTTGAGAATGGAGCAGGAACCACACACATTTACACATTTAAAGTAGATAAGAAAAAAATCCTCACATCCATCATAGTTTGGCTAAAGATTTATGATCACATAAAAATAAAAGGAAATGATCTGTGTGCATAAGGGAACTTTGACAGAGTGATACATGGGAAAATCAAATAAAGATAATGAGATATCAACCTCAAATACTTTATATTCAGAAAACTAGGTTACAAAGTACAGTCGAGATTGTTCCCAAAATAACTCTCTTGAAATTTCTAAAAAATATATAGATTATTACATATTCTGTGAAATTTAAATGTGTTTGTCATAAAGACTGGGATTGGGGCTTCTGTGTACCATAAAACAAACATATATAAGAATGAAGTTTGTATAAGAAAAAAAGTGCGCAATGGAAGACAACAAGACCTAGTAAGAAGAAAAAATAAATTATCAGTCTTCGGTTAAACATTTCTATTTAAAGAGGTGGAGTAACTGGATGAAGGAATTGATAAAGAAAGAAGGATGTGATCAATATGAACTTACTATGATGGTATATATTTTCTGTCACTTGCTTGTTGGTGTCTTTTTATTGCTTTCATCGACGGTTACATGAACCGTCTCAACTGCCTTTTTCCCTTCATCGATCAGTTTGTCGATAACGTTTTTAAACCACTCTTCGATGTAGTTTCTCATTGGTGCCACGTTGATTTTAGCCAGATTTTTATATTGAATAGCTCACCCTCCAAGTCCTTTAGATCAATGGAAATATTACGCAAATCTTCTTCAATATCTTGATTTTTTACTGAATAATCCACTAGCCAGTTGTCTATGTCATCTTCATTATACTCAAGAATGCCATAGAACTTTTCAAATGATAACCCTTTAAATATCTCAACTTGTTCGTCAAAGGCTTGTTTGGTTAGGAGCACACGAGTTGAGGAAATATGGGGTCTTGGACCTCATTGATGCTTCAGGCTAGGTCTATCTCAGTCAACCTCTTGAATAGTTCTTCCTTCTTCAATACATCTTGGTCACATGCTTGGACAATGATATTCAAGTTTTTAACATTTTCCTTCTAGAATGCGTTCACTTGTTTTATCCGGTTCAAAGAAGGGAGATCCTCCTCTCTTCTTATCAACTCTCTCATATTGGTAACTTTAACACCAAAGGGTACGACCATGTCAAGGTAAAATCCTTCTTCATTTTTCAAATCTGCTTGTAAATATTCATGGAAGGCATGTGCTCTCGTTCAAAAAGAAACCATGTTGTTTAACATCTCCCAAGCCTCTGTAATTAATTCCATTCTTTTCTTAATGTTCTTCTCCACATAGTCCCTGACTTATGTGAGTAGGATTGAATATCCTTTCAATTTAGTTGTAGGTGTGGTAGGCCCAATCATTGATAAAGGACTAGCAAGTACTAGAAGAGGCATTAAAGCTTCTTCCAATTCGTTGATTCTTTCTTTTAACTTGGCATTCTCTTCTTCAAGGCATCCAATAGAATCATCTAGAGCATCTCCAGTTGCTCGATAAATTCAAGAAATTTGGAAAGGCCGCATGTTTCGTTGGTTAACCTCTGAACGCAATTTCCCCTTTTTATTCTTTACATCTCTTTTCTCAATAATTAAATTTTTGGACTCGCTGTCAAAAACAACACTCTGAAATACAAAAGACTCTTCTTCATCGAAGGTCTCGTTCTCAATTATTTCCATTAGAGGATTTTTGTGAGCCGTGTCCCCTGGTTGATCAACATTGGGTAACACTTTTTCGATATTAGTCTTGATTTCCATATCTTCAAGGGAGAAGTCATGGATGTCACTTTCGACTTGAAGTTCTTCCTCTTCTTGCACAATATTTTTTCTTTTCTTCCTCAAGGGAAGTTTATGGGAGCTTTCAATTTTTCCTGAAGGAGGGTTCTTATCTTCTCCTCTGCCTGAAGAAATATGGGTCACGTTCTTAATTGAGTGGGTCATTGGAGCACTGCTCCAAGATGTTGTACTTTTTGGAGTGATAGTTGGGAATTTGACACTCTTCTCGCCAAGACCTTTTCCTTTCTATTTGTATGACTCATTGGTGCTGAGTATTGTTTCTAGGTCGCCAGTGTCATGAAAAAGAGTGCCCGAGTCATTATCTCCATCTTCATTAAGAACAATATTAATAAAAGAATTGCTCAAGCCAATTGCCAATAGATGTTCTACAAATATTCCACTAGGGTCGAACCCTTTTATCCTTTCAACATATCTTATATTAAGGCTATGGAAGTGGCCTGCAAATTCATCAATCTTGTTCATATTTCTGAATATGAAGTCCCCAACTTTCCAAGGTAGAGGTATGGATTGTTTTTTTCTTTTTTCATGGAAAAAATGCAACCAATATTTGTACTGCCTTGCTACTTCAGTAACAAACATTTTGTCAGATATGTGGCATGGAAGGAAGGAAGGAAGGATTTTCCTTGGAACCGAAAATCCTTATGACATTGTAATTCTCCATTTGTTCCAGTGTCCTCTTCCTATCCATGAACTTACTCGCCTGGTCAGACATCCCGGGGGTGTCCTTTCCAAACAACAAACCTTTAAAAACTAAGACAAAGTCATTAAA
This sequence comes from Picea engelmannii, assembly GCA_009831015.1. Classification (NCBI taxonomy): domain Eukaryota; kingdom Viridiplantae; phylum Streptophyta; class Pinopsida; order Pinales; family Pinaceae; genus Picea; species Picea engelmannii. The sequence continues at coordinate 81,939 of ML784151.1, read as the reverse complement.
AACTTCATAAAAATGCTGGGAGGCTTTGTGCCTCCATAATGTTTGATACCAAAAGGTTACCAGGTTGAATTCACAATTTACCTTCTTACACAGAGAATCTCAGAAACTGACAACAATGTGCTATCGTGAAAACCAAATAAGAGGACATAAAACNTTTTGTATTGTGACAATTGGGAAGAGATTTCAATGGAAATCAACTTGCCCCAATCGAAGATGGTCTATTCCTTTACTGTAAAGTATAAAATGTAAAGAATCATGTGAGAAATGTTGGTTGTAGTTTCTTGTCCTGTTATCCTCGTGAACAACCAAGCAATTTCCCAGAACAGATTTTTAAATGAACCAACCGACAATCTCGTGATGCCTTCGGGGACGTCCGTTGGGTTCTATAGGAACTCGAGTAAGAGGTTCAACCCATTGTCATGCTTCTTTAAGAATTCTTTGCAATCTTCACCCTTGAAGGTAAGCATTGACTCAGGAAGTTTCAACATCTTGCGAAATTTCCTGAGGCGTCAGAGAGACAGGGGAATTCTCCTGCAATTGAATGATCCAATGGCTTGGAAGATATCTCTCGGCGCACTAGGCGACCAACTCCTTACAGTCGAAAACCTCTAGGATGCAGCATGCACGAGCAATTCCAGACGCCCAAATTATTTGCTTCTGGGCAGAAGGGGATGAGTAGTAAGAATATGCTCTGGACCACTAAAAATTTTGGTCCTCATGCCCAAAAATGTTCAATGTATCTCCACAGAACTACTATCGAGTTGTTGCCATAAGTTGATGAATTTTTCTCCAGATAATGTTTAAAATGAACGCTTGAGAGGGATAATATAATCCTTCGCAAATCTTGGTTTAATGCATTTTAATATGAGATCTCCTTGACCCCCTCGCTTATTAATGATAATATTTACGGAACCTGCATGATGAGTTGTTAGCATTAAAGCATACTAAATGTGCATTGGGAAAGATGGGAAGATGGCGTGGATGAATGTGAGTGAAAAATGATTTGATATTTTCATGAGTCTGCCAACCCGGGAACCTACCAACCCACGAATGGAGAAGATCGAAAAAATGGCTAAGTGTTGTGAGGTGGTCAGATGGACTCAACATAAGAGAATTGAGATGCTTGGAAGCTTAGGGAGTCCAGGGGTCAAAATGTAGGTCGCAGATCTTTTGGATGCAAAATGTATATCACAGAACATGGGGTATGAGAGTCCGACCTCGCCAACCCGATAATCTGTGATTGCAAAATAGGCTAAGTATGCGATAATGTGGCAGTCGAGCGGACTCGATATGTGAGAATGTGGACTGGAGATGAGGATTCACGGGTACACCAACTCGGGAACCCGTTGTTATGAAAAAACTACTAAGTATAGAACTAGAAAGGGATAATAGAAGGGAAAAGGCAAAAAGGGGAAAACAAGTAAGTATAGAAGAGGGAAAAGAAAGGTAGAAAATAAGTTGGGAAAATAGAAAAGGGGAGGGAAATTTCAGAAGTGGGAATTGATCTCAACAGTAGGCTCCACTTCTCTAGGATAGATTTAAGTTTTCTATTTTTGGCACCCATAGAGATGGTATTTTTAACTTCTCCCTTAAGATTCTTAGTATATAAAATAAAAATAGAGGAAATGTGTTATTCAATTCAATATTGAGTAAGTTGTTGTATTGTTATTCAATTCAATTAATGAAAAACAAATTTGTTTTTCAATATTGTAGACACTATTGTTTGTTATTAATAATTTTAGTTAGTCTATGTTTGTAGGTCTAGCATATATGCTAGCTGTTTTTCGAGTTTTTAAATTTATTGCTTATTAAAGTTTTAGGTTGTAGGTATGCTTAGCATGTACTCAAATTTTAACAATTACTTAATGCAAAGACAAGCAACAAGATAATTTATTTTGTTCATTTTACAATTTCAATCGATCAAGTGATGACATATTTTTCACTTGATGTTTTTCCATTGAAAAAATGATAAATTCATATAAATGTTCAAAATTTTCACACCACAATTATAATTTTATTGAATTTATATCATTTCCTTGAAAGGATCCCCACAAGGTTATAGAATCAAAATTCCAAAAAACTAAAGCCAAGCACATTGTGACTAGCGAGGTGTGGACATTGACACTTCAATAGGTAGGCACTGGTTGAGTTTCATGAAATGGGGACTCCTCCATGAACATAATCAAATTTTTCTTCATCGATATCTGAAATGAATGTTACTAGGTTTGGCACAAAACAATCTACAATCCAAAATTGCTACCTACTACGCGCCTCAATTCAAAAGAAATTCATATAACATCATTACTTTGTTCATAAAAAAAATAAATATTATCGTAGATAAACTATCCCATCGGTTTATATATCATGATCTATAGAGATGCACCTTTGATATCATTATTTTTTAATTATTTCCTTGATGACATTGGTATTCATACCATTACTGGTAGTTTTCTTTCTTAATTTAATAATTTTTGGGTTTGAAAAAAAAAAACATTTCAATCAAAGAAATTAGTGGCATCTTTTTGTCTATTCGAAAATTGAATTTTTCATGTTTTAAAATTTGAAAATTATTTTTCATTTTACTTAATAATTCTATTTAATAAAAAATATCTTCAAAACATTAAGAGATCATTAAAATGTGTTTCTTAACTCTATGTGCAAAGCAAAACTAATTGCTTCTATGAAACAATGAGATTATTAATGAACCACATAACTAACTAATAATATCTAACTAATAATATTTTGAATACAATTATCAAATATTTGCATATATTTAATATTAATGAAAACTTATTAATTTAATTAAAAGGAGAATCATTCACCATAATAAGAAATAAATATAACCATAATAAGAGATAAAGATCTTTCCTTGATGCAACTTAAGGAATTTGAATACTTTTACATTTGAATACTTTCATAATTGAAAGAGGAATAATAATATTAAATATTTTTGACGGATACATTACTACTTAAACATTATAAACAAAACATGGATACATACTAATACATCCAAAATTTTAATAACAAAAAGCTGATGGTTTCCCCTTTATATTATAGTGATAAATATAGTGCTTGTTTCAAAACCCTTGGATGCTTATTTAGTCAAAGAAACCCTTTTTAGATTTCCAAAGGAAATGCCTTGCTTGTCCATTGTTTAAGTTAGATTGAGAAAAACAACTTTACTGAAAACAAACTCTTTCCCTTTCTTGCTTGGCGTTATGGTTAATTTGTTTGCTGAAAACCAACTCTATGGTGACATCATATGATCATGTGACTCAATGTTGTTTTCTCATAAAATGTTATGGTAAATACTTTCATATATGTTAGTAGTTTCTTGTGAGACTAATTGAGTCATTATCCTCAATCCATGTCATTAACATGTTTTTTCAAACAAACTAAAATGCACTCAAACCCTAGTTGCACCAACAAATAAAATTTGCTTAGTTACCTAAAAAAATTGTAAGGAAAAGAAGCATTAACTATCATTATGTTTCCATGCGCATCATGATCATTGAAACATCTAAAGAAGCTCTGAAAACAAATCAACCCCTCCAAGCCAATCAAAGAATTATTGAACAATAAATTAAACATGGGAGGGAAATAGCTGCAAAGTAGCTAGTTGTCGCCTTCATAGCAAGTTCCAACTTACAAGGATCTCAAATACCTAGAGTATGGTATAGACTATACCTTAAAAAAATATAAAATGTTTATTATAGCACAAATTCTTGAAAACTTGATGTTCTATTTTAAAGAGGTAAATATATAGGTATGATGATTACTAATTTTTGAAAATCTAGCTTCTAATTTACTTGTAGTTGTGCATTTTCAAAACAAAATTTAGCAGGGAAAAACTTGTTATCAGCGTATGCGTCTCTGTCATTTTCGATCTATCAAAGCAACTTCGGGAACCCATTTTAAGTAGTCTTGATTATTATTGTCCTCGTTGCAATCCCAAAATTAAAATTAATAAAATGAGCAATCACAATTCTCAATAAATATCAAAGTGAATAATTTTTATTTATTTAAATTCAACAATTTTAGACACATTTAAATTCAACAAGAAATTTTAGACACAGTTGAATTCAACAAGGAATTTGGAAGACTCTCCAAATTGTGGTTTGCAAGTTCCTTAACTTATCAAAGAAATTTGGCAGTGTCTTAAAATCATGGCAATTTGAGAGATTGATGTGTTGGAGATTGGTTAAATTTCCAAGGAAACACTCACGACTACGGTTTAGTCTCAAATTTAATTAAATTTACTTTACATATACATTAAAATATGAACGCTCCTCAAGGAAGCCAAATGATCCCTATTGCGAGGGCAAGTAATCTTAAGGGGGAAGTTTCCCCACACTCACCTTAAAATAATATTGATTTGACACCAATATATGGTTATATGATTATAATGTGCAACCTGTTTAAAGTTGGCTATCCCTAGTTCTTTCTTGAAATAGTGAAACCTAGATATAGTTGCAATGAGAAGCTACGTGCAATAAGAAGGCCAACCTACGTAATGCATCTATCGTGCAATAAGAAGGCCAACCTACGTAATGCATCTATCCCATTTATCTGATTCAGACGGATATCAGTGACCATCCACCTATTCCATTAGCACAAACAATAGTTTTCCATTTCGGCAATGTTTTACAGTTTTTCAAGTCCCAAACTTCCTCTAATAGCCCAAAGAAGAAGGGAAGGAGGAGGAGATTCGAAGCAAGAAGATTTTTTTGGAGGAATTTTACAGGGGCACTACTGTTGCTAGGAATTTTGGGCTCAAGGGCCAAGAAACCACAAGGATTCCTAGAGCTAGGGAGCTAGAGAGGCTGTTCCTAGCTAGCTGGGAGGTAAATATTCAGACTTAGACAGTTTGGGCAAGGAAAAAAACAAAGGAGCAGGACTAGATCAAGTTCACTCGAGGTTGAGGTATGTATTTTACTAGTTGATTTATTTGTAAATATCGCAATCAATAAGTTCTTTTCTTACATAAAAAAAAGTCATTACAGTAGGAGATACTGAGATACTTATATTTTGAGACCCTAAAATAGAGGACCTTACATATGGTATACCCACATTTGAGATGGAAAGTTAGACATGCATAACCAAAATTTTAAACAACCAAGAAACAATCCTTGAAGAAAAACCTTGAAGCAGCAAGAAGTAACCCATAAATGACCCTTGTAACCCTTGGAAATAACAAAAAATGACCCAGAAACCCTGAGCAGGCCACCCATAAAAGAGAGTTTTAGATTACATAAGCTCTTTAATATATAAATATGTAAAAGAAAATGAATAATGAACTCATTTTTTATGTATATCAAATCTAAATCAAATTAAAGCAAATGCATTTTTTTTTTGAAATTAAATCCTGAATAATATAATACCCATTTTCAATCTAAATGGAAGCCATGGCTGTGAGTCCTATGAGACCTCATCGCCCAAACCCTCCACACCAACCTAAATTCTAACCCTCTGCCTCACAGAACCTTGACAGTCGGGTCACTTCAATTCGAAATCACGAGAAAATGATAACTAAACCTATCATAACCTGCAGAAATCATGCTAAGTTTACAGGCCTTAAGAAGATGAAAACATTAAGACAATTAAACTCTTAAAATCTCATGGAATAGACAGAGGAAAAAGAACACCATTGAAAGACACAAGCCTCCACGAGCTAAAGATTAAACCTTGGAAAATAATCCATGGTTGAGATATGAGATCGTTTAGAAAATTTGTTTGGAAGCCGCATGGACATGGTCGCGGCATTTGGAGGTCGGCCGTGGCAGTGTGCCCTTTTTTATGAGCAGGTAAACCTTGCATTTGGAGAACAATAATAACATTGTTGGTTTCAAACTATACACACCTCCACAACCTTGATGGGGTCAAGCCCTTCTCTTATAAATTGCAAACCATGGCCGGATACCTTCAAATCCGAAGCCAACAGGTTGCACATACGCAGGGAGATGAGGTTGGCCATGGCGGTTGACCATGTAGCTAGGGTCCCTCGTAGAGGAGAAAAACCAGTGGAAAATGAGAGAAAAGGGGGAAGAGGGATTGTTTGTTTGGGCTCACTAAAGTTAGTAACAGAGATCACCAGGAAGAGGCACTTGGGCCTCATGCAAAGCCAATTGTCTCAACATTGCTCTGTTATAGTTTTCTTTTCTTTCTCAAGATTATATAAAAGGTGAGTTATTTTATTAGTAAAAAAAATTATATATATATATAGTTTATGTTAATGGATGTTATAATGTATAGTGTAGTTAGACTTTATAAGTATAGCTAAATAATATTTTATTTTTCATCTAATTTATAAAATAAAGTATTATATTTTAATTATTATAGCAAAATCACATATGTAAATGAAGACCTATATTAATGTTCTATAAATTTATATATGTATAAATTTTAAGTAAAATATAGGGTGATTCACAAATCAAATAAGATCTATTTATATTTTAATAATCATTTTGATAAGGTGTTTTACTTTTCTTATGCTTACTAAATAAGTTTAACCAAATACAAAATAAGATTAAACTAGAGAAATGACACTCAAAACTGTCTTGTATAAATTAATTATTATTTAATATTCTTTATAAATATTATTATAGGATGAAATAAATATTATTATAAAATGAAATGACCAAATGTAGAACATAATTTAGGTTAGAACATAATTTAGGTTATGGTAATAAAATTAAAAAAAATGTTATTAAGAGTTTAATAATAATTTATATTTAATATAATTTAATTAAAAATTGATGAAATCCTTATAATTATGATAACAATATATTTTAAATAAAAAAATTAAATAAAGTTTACAGCCATTCACTGTCAAAGTAAAGCTTAATATGATTTAAGTTAGTGCATAAAGATGTTGTATATTTTAATAATTACTTGTGTTGCTTTCTCTCTTATGTCTAAATATGGTAGGCAAGGGTTAAAGTTACACTTTAATAATTACTTGTGTTGCTTTCTCTCTTATGTCTAAATATGGTGTATAAAAGGTAAGACTTAAAGTTACACTTTAATAATTATTTGTTGCTTTCTATCTCTTATGTTTATAGTTTATAAAAGGCAAGGTTTAAAGTGATTTGTTATTGAAAGGATATAATTTAATTTTTTTAGTTTATAAAAGGCAAGGTTTAAAGATTTGTTATTGAAAGGATACAATTTAGTTTTTTTTTAATGTTCAAATTGTGTTAGAATTTGAAAAAAAAGAAGTTAATGTAATAGCATTTAGAAGGGTTGTTAGGAGTCTTAATGTTAAGAAATGTATAACTATATTAATAATATTTAATATGATGCTATATGAAGTTATCAAATTTAAGAAATAAGATATAATGCAGGTGAAAAAAATGTTTTCTTAGAATTTCCAAGGTTAAGAACGTTTTAATGAATATTATTAATGTTATGTGAAATTTTGATGTCAATTTTTATTTATTTATTATTATTGATAATAATAACCACTTTAAAGATAGCTTAGTAATTAGAAAGGTAGTTGAATAGCTTGTTAACACAAAGAAATACTTGAGAGAGTTGAGGCGGGAACCTACATGGAAGTTGTTTTTTTGAATTTCGAACACTGGTTTCGTGTTGTAGGTTTCATGGTGGTCGCCTCAGGATGGGTGTGAGTATTGGTGTTTACTATCATCTAGATTTAATGACCTTCTTGACTTTTCTTGTAGGAACATTTTGTCCCTCTTGATAGCTGAGGTAGGTGGGGTCGAAGGTCCGGTAGGTGGGATTTAGGAATGTTCTCTAGTTGGGTCACGGAGCCACCTTCTCCAGTCTTCTAGGTGTTTTCGTTAAGCTTTGAGTGACAAGGCTCTCCAGGCGGATCTTTGACTTGGTTCAGATTCTTGTCTTGTCGTGTTTATTTTCCTGGTTTTCAAGACTTGTGAAGAGACAATTTCGAATTCCTCTTTGCAGGTGATTTGATGTGCTTCAGAGGTGGAGCCTCTTAGTTCTTCCAAGTGATCAAATAATGGAAAATGAGGTCAGCGCCTTGCTCAATGCTGCTAACGAGGAACATTGGGAGAGGGCATGCTTTTATGCCTTGGTGGACGCATTATGTGATTTAAATGTGTCTAACCGTCGCTCTGACTGTTTTAGTAATGGCACTTATAAATTGGGCTTGTCACCTCCGAAGGCTAGCACTATACCACAATTGATCCCTGATAAGTTTCCTTGTTTCACTCACGCGGGTGTTAGGCATGAAGGTGACTATCTTGATTTAATCTCTCCGAAGAAAAACCTATGTGATTTCGGTGGAGAGGCAGATTGTGTCCAGAGATTAGCTCAAAGGAAAAAGGAAACATAGTGTGTTTCTACTACTCCCTTAGCTCATGCTGTTAGGGGTAGGCAACCTGCTAAAGTCTGGAAACCGAAAAAGCAGAGAAGAAGATTGGTTATGGGGGTCGACGTAGGTTTGGAGGAGTCCTGCAATTTGGCGCTTTTTGCCTTAGTTTCTAGGATGGCTTACCACTCTCATTGCTCTAATCCAATTGAAGAGTGGGTGAGGATCCATTGGGCTCCTTTTTTAGGTTACAATCCAGAGATTCTATTCTTGCCGCGTGGTTGGTTGGGCTTTATTTTTAGGAGTTTGGAGGATACTAAGCGTATTATTGAAAAGTTCTGGAGAATAGATGGCGGGAGTTTGATGATCAAGAGATGGAGACTCAACTTCAATCCAACCACATAATATTTTAGTTACAGACATTTATGGGTGCTCCTCCCGAGCCTCCCTCTGCAGTTATGGAATCATAGAGATTTGGAGGCAGTCGAGAACTGCATTGGTCATTTTATTAGTGTTGATGAAGTTTCTTTGAGTTCAAATGATAAACGGATGGAGAAAATCCTGGTAGAAGTGGACCTTCATGCCAGTCTATCAGAGGTTTTAGAGATAGAATGGCGAGGCTTTTTGTTTACTCAACGTTTGGATTATTTAGGTATTCCTTTCCGATGCACAAGATGTAGGCAGAATGGACACCTGAGGAATGAATGTACTATTGTTATGGGTTCTCGGGATGAAGATGTTTCCTCGAATGAGGCGCCTGGAGATACAGTTACACTGTTGGTGGAATATTCCGATGCTACGGAGTATACGAGACTTAGCGCGGAGGACAACCCTGCTGATAAGGACACGAATTTCGTGGGTAAGTTAAAAATTTTCTGTCAAAAGCTCTATTACTCTTTATCTTCCTGGGAGTGAGATCATTTAAATAAAGTTCTTTTACCTGAACAATTGATTGGGAAGGACTTTGTTAGTAATAAGTCTCACTTGAATGACTCTATTGTTTCTGACCTGGGTGGGTTGGGTTCTAAAAACCCTATTGAGGTTTTATCTATGGGCGAGGACTCTCTCAGCTTACATATTCCAGTGGAGAAGGGTGTTGAACCTATCATAGTTCCAGGTTATAGTGAGTCGGTAGTTAGTGACTCTTTTTTAGATAGAATACTAACTGACTTGATTACTCCACTTTCTAAGACCTTGCCCCCTATTCATTTAATGACCTATGTGGGAAATATCCCTATGGACAGACAGGCTGAGATTGGGACTCCAGAGTCTTATAATACTAGTGGCTCTTCTACTATTGCTGACCCTGCGTGGTCGCAGGGGTAGGGTTTTGAGCTTCCACCTATTAAAACGAGAAGTGCCCGGTGGAAGGAAGGGGTTGTTAACAACACTCCTGATTTTATTGCTACTTCTTCTGATCAAAGGGCACTTAGAGGAATGAAAGCCCTGGCCAGAGATAAACCATGATCCTCCTCACCCTTAATATTAGAGGGGTAGGAGGACCCCTGAAATTGGCCTCCTTCCATATATTATTGTTTAAAACCTCTCCAAATCTCATTTTCCTTCAAGAAACGTTGGTGTTAGCGGAAAAAACGAGAAATTTCATGTACAAGATCAAACCTGACTGGTGTGTTAGTGCGGTTAGTGCTGTGGGGACCTCTGGAGGTCTTTTGGTTTCTTGGGACCCAAATGTCTTTGACCTGGTGCCTTATTTAAGTATTGGTGGGATTTTTTTGTCAGGGACGTCTCTATTGGATAACAGGAAGCTATCTTTTCTTAATGTGTATGGACCCTGCCAAGATTGCAAAGTTTTTTGGGAAGCGTTGGATGGTTCTGGTTTATTAAGCCACAAAGAATTAATTATGGCGGGCGATCTAAATTTTTCCACATTTCCCGATGAAGTTTGGGGAAATTCATCTCTATTGGACACTCTGGCAAGTTATTTCAAATCTCTTTTCGAAAAGAACTTTTTAGTAGATTTTTCTCCGGTGGAGAAGGTGCCTACTTGGCGAAATGATAGAGAAGGTGATGCTTTCATTACTAAAAGACTTGACTGTTTCTATCTAGCTGAATTTCTTTAAGAAATTCTTAGAGGTTTAGAACTTGGGTTGAGTACCCCTATTTCTCAGATCATGCACCTGCGTTGTTAGAGTTTGGGATTGGTTTTTCGACTGTTGCTTCCCCTTTCGAATTAAATCCTGATTGGTTGAATGAATACTCTTTTGTGGATATTTTCAGACAGGTTTGGAAAGATCCAAGACATCTATTTACTGTAGGAGCTCAGAGATGTTTGGTTGGGAAACTATTTCTCTTAAAAGATAGAATTAAGGTATGAGCTAGAGAGAAAAGACACAGGGATCAATCTGATTTGCTAAAGATTGAGGAGGATATTGAATTTGAATACAATCAATTAAAATTGAGACTCTCTTCGATGGAGGATTCTACAAAGTTGTCAAAACTTGAATCTGAGAGGAAACGACTATTATTGGTGGAAGAAGAGAGTTGGCGTCAAAAAAGCCGGGTGATTTGGATAAAGAGTGGTGATAAGAACACTAAGTTCTTCCATCATTATTCTAGCTATAAAAGGAACATGAAATTTATTTGGGAAATAAAAGATGAGGCAGGAGAAGTCCATTTGGGCCAACAAGCTATTAAGGATGAAGCAGTCAGACACTTCAAGTCTTTTTTTAATGATAGAGGGAAGATTAATATGGAAGAGCAGATAGGTTCTGTTAGGCTATTTATGACTTTTGTTACTGCAGTTGATGTTCAGAATTTAAAAAAGGAAGTATCAAAGGATGAAATACTTGAGCTTATTAAAGGATTTGCTAGAGATAAAATCCCTAGTCCCGACGGATGGACAATAGAATTTTATCACTCTTTTTTCAATATTGTTGGACATGACTCGATTAATATGGTCGAGGAGACAAGATTAAAGGGGGAGGTCATCACTTCGATCAACTCCACCTTTGTGAATTTGATTCCAAAGGTCAATAAACCTTCCATTTTCAATGATTATCGGCCAATATCTCTCTGTAACCTTTGTTACAAAATTATTTCAAAAGTCATTGCTAAGAGACTCAGGCCTATTCTTTCCAGAGTACTTTCTGAAGAACAACTTGGATTTCTGAAAGGAAGAAAAATCTTGGATTCCATTGGAACTACGCAGGAGTTCCTTCACAACATTAAGTCAAAAAAGTTACAAGCAATTATCCTGAAACTTGACTTAAAGAAGGCTTACAATTGCACCAGTTGGGACTTTTTGAGACTAATCCTTCTACAAAGCGGCTTTGGGATCAACATCACAAATTGGATCATGGCATGTGTTGTCTCTACTTCATATGCTACTCTAATCAATGGAGAGGCAACCAAGTTTTTTAAGAGTAGTAAAGGTCTGAGACATGGATGCCCTCTCTCCCCTTTACTATTTATTTTAGTCATGGAGGGGCCTAGTCTGTCTTTAAAGAAAGCCCAATTCGAAGGAAAAATTACAGGGATAAAAGTGTCCAGAATGATCAAGATCCTCCACTTATTATTTGTGGATTATATTCTCATTATGACTAAAGCTTCCTCAGATGAATGGGGAAAAATTCAGGAGATTCTTCAAGTTTTTTGTCGGGATTCAGGATTGATTATAAACATCCAAAAATCACTTCTTTTGCACACAGGAGTTGATCCTAGATACCTCCAGAGATTAAATGATTCTCTTGGTTATCCTTGTAAAGAGATCAACTCAGGATTCAAATATTTGGGATACTTATTGAAACTAGGGAGCTACAAATCTATGGATTGGCAATGGCTAATTGACAAGTTTGAATCAAGGATCAATCTTTGGTGTAATAAGTGGCTTATCCTCATTGGAAATTTTGTGATTATTAAAGAAGTTCTTGAATGTATACCAATTTATTGGTTGACCCTTGCCCACATTTCTATCTCGGTGGTGCATAAATTGCACAGGCTAACTTATGATTTCCTCTGGTTGGGGGATAAAACTAAAAAGCGTTACCATCTGTGTAACTGGAAAGCCATTGAAAAACCCAAAAAGCTTGGTGGTTGGGGACTCTGAAATATATCTGTCTTCTATAGATCTCTAGCTACGAACACACTGTGGCATGCTTTGATGAAACCGTGCATTTGGCACTGGGTTATCAAAGACAAGTATTTTCCTCCCGTTACCGTGGTCTCTTGGATGTGGTTGGTGGAGGGGTATACTTATTTTGGCTCATAGTCATGGAAAAACATCTTAAATACTTTACCAGTCATCCTCCATTGGATTTCTTGGATACCAGGGTCGGGGCAAGCGATCATTATTGGGAGAGATAAAATCATTGGAATGGAACGAGCTTCCATTCTTTCTGTGAATTTGGTTTTTGAACTAAACAAGAAACACATTTATTTTCTTTACCAAGTGAGTCGCCCCTTCTCTATTAGTTTGTTGGGACATAACTAGGTCAGTAGCAACGACTTGGGATTGGAGGGGGCTCTTTGTTAGGAATGGGAGAATTTTAGAACTTCCCTTTTTGATGCTGGCATTGTCCTAAGTGATTAGAATGATGAGCTTACCTGGTTAGGCGATGACAAATCAGGACATATCTCCATGAGAAATGTTTACACAACTCTTTATAATAAGTTCTGGCTTGAAAAAGTTATAGGATGGAGAAAGCTTATGTGGAAATGGGATTGTCCTTTAAAACAAAAACTTTTTATCTGGCTTGTATTGGAGGAAAAGATTCTTACCTGGAAAAATCTTCAGAATAAGGGGTGGTATGGACCAGGGTTATGTTATTTGTGTAAAACAAGTGAAGAATCTTGTAAGCATATTTTTGTAATTTTTCCATTCACTATTTTAGTTTGGGAGAGAGTAAAATTGGGCCTAAAATTGTCTATTGGATGGAATGGTAATTCTGTAAATGAGTTCTTTCAAAATTGGTCTCTTCAAAACTATACTATTAAAGATCTTCCTGCAAATATATGCTGGTTTATTTGGAAGGACAGGAACAAGAATTGTTTTGAAGACAAATATCCATTGGTGGACAGAATCGTTTATCTTGCTACAGGATCCATGGCCTCTCTACACATCAAACTTTCAGACTCTTAAAAAAGGCTATCTCCTATCATTCTCCCCGCAGATAAAGAACATGCATGGTTTGATGGTGATTTTCAACACAACGAATATCTATGTGGAGCTAGAGGAGTTCTCAAAATAGGTGACTTTTTAGAATACGTGTGGATCCTAAACTGTGTTGTTGGATCCAACTCAAGGGCAAAAATCATGGGAGTGTGGGCTTCCATAATCCAGGCCAAAAGACTCGGTATCCGTGATTTGCATGTGATGGGGGATTCATTGCTTGTTATTAATTGGCTTAATGGTATTGGCTCGATACAAGTGGCCAATATTGAGGGTTGGAAATATAGAATTCGTGACTTAATTCCTTTTTTTAGGTCTGTCACTTTTGCACATATTTACAGAGAAAGAAATATGGAGTCTGACAGATTGTCAAAGAAGGCTCTATTTACCTCTCGGGGTCACATCACCTACAGTCAATGGAATGAAGGTCATGAGGGACCTATCATCTGATTAAACATGTAATTGCGTAAGAACTGTTTCTGATGTATTCTCTCTGTTTTGAGCATGGTTTTTTTTTATGTTTTGGGTGTTTCTCT
>ML784151.1:44021-66883 GCA_009831015.1 Picea engelmannii | reverse complement strand
GATACACTTGAAATTTTAGACATATGGACCTATGTGAATGTCAATTCTATGAATGTTTATCGTTATTTGAATTATGATGGATATTATGCAACCTATTTCTAACTTGAAAATTTTGACATTTAAAGTTGTTGGTATGTGGATACCAAATTGAGGATATGATTAAATGCATTTACATGATAATAATGCATAGATATGTATGAGTTTGTGTTATAGACTAATCTACAGGTCAATGAGATATGAAATATCCAAAGGATAATGATAATAAAAGGTGGATGTTGTGAACATCGAATGAGAAACAGTATGGTATGAATCTTTGTATGTGAAATTATGTTGGTTCAAATGCATTTATATGATATGTGGGCAAGTACAGGTTTTTCAAGTGGCTAGACTGCCTGAAACTAAATATACGATGACAAAATTTCCAACAACACAGTGCCACTGTATGGTCCATGGTAGGGTGTTGACCCTAGTTCTATTAGGAGGGGTGGAGGAATTTTCCACCATGTATCCAATGAAACCTGGAGTCATGGGAGGACGATGTTAGCTCACGCTCCCCTAGACATGTGATGATGACTGCCAGTTGCTTGATGGGGAATATTGGTCAAGAGAGTTGACACTTCTGCTTACGGGTTCTATCTGGAGTTAGGTCAATATAGTTGACACTCCAAGATAGTTTAGCAGAGGAAAGATAGAAAAGGAAAATTAAAGTAGGTTAGGGAGGAAGGATGACTAGAAGTAGTTGAGAGTGTGTGGAGTTTCCACCTTATTGTAGAATTTCTTGATTTTTTCTTGTTTATATATATATATATATATATATATATATATATATATATGTTCATTTATATTTTCTTAATTGAACTAAAAATTATCTAAGTGAATGTTTCTTGTGCTAAATTATTATAATTGAGGGATTTTTGCAAATATTTTAAATGTTTACTATTTTTTATGAAATGAATGGCATTGTTGATTGGATTCAACTCATACAAGAATTACTTTAAGTGTGATAATTATTGTCATTAGTACATGTGTGAGTCCTGTATGTGCTAGCTACACATGCATGCCTTGCACATGTACACTAGTATGTATAAATGTTTTAAATTGATGATGTTGTTTATTTGATATAGATGTATGAATCATGTATCATTACCCTGGTATTGTAATTTAATCTAACTTTGGGATGAATTGTTTTGAATGGTGGGTGTATGTAACAACCCAATTTGATTTTTATTGATCATAGTTTGTTAAATTAAATTAAATTAAATTAATTATTAAAATAAATACATTTGATATATTTTTACTATTTTATTATTTAATGGTAGGTGAGGGAATTAATGAGGGGATAAGGCATTTGGGAATTAAATGATGAAGGGGGATTCTAGAGAGTAGGACAAGGAAGAGGAGATAGGACTTAGAAGGGGGTCTTTTCTTTTTGGAAAATTCTGGAAGAAGAAGAAGGGAAGGAGGAGGAGATTGGAAGCGAGAAATTTTTTTTGGGGGACTTTTATAGGGGCATTATTGTTGCTGGGAATTTTTGGCTTGGGAGCCAGGAAACCACAAGGATTCCTAGAGCTAAGGATCCAGAGAGACTGTTTCTAGCTAGTCGAGAGGTAAATATTCAGTCTTGGGAAGTTTGGGCAAGGACAAGAACAAAGGAGCAGGGGACAGATCAAGTTCACTTGAGGTATGTATTTTACTAGTTAATTTATTTGTAAATATCGTAACCAATACACGTTTCTATTATGATGTCTATTTACCAGTTTATTCCTTGTATAAAGAAAATTCTAAACTAAATTGCTGTAAATGAAACTTCTTACTTGCATATATTTCAATAATATAAATTTTACTTCATATATACAGACGTTCTTTCTTACATAAAAGATTCATTATAGTAGGAGATAATTATATTTTGAGGCCCTGAAATAGAGGGCCTTACACTTCCAGGGTTGTTTTAAGGCCTTAAACGACATTGTTTTGGAATTTTGGGGGGCCATGAGTTTCCAACGACATACCCTGAACCTCAAAAGAAGTTTTACTTCTCAGGTAGAACTTTCCGATGAGATATGAAACACACCAAACAAAGATCGTATGCAAAAGTTATGACCCCGGGAAGTTGATGTACCAACTTACCCCATCAGGGCCCACATGACATTTGGCGCTTCATCTCCTACGGTGAGGTTTTTGGATGTCTAGGGTTTTCTGATTTCTTCTTGATGCTAAAGAGGCATGGAGGCCTCATTGTAATGTGCTCAGACGAATGCACGTAGCTACCACATCTCTTCTCAAAGATTAGCTACCACCATTCGAGCATGATTGTTTCATTCTTCATTTTATAGTTTCAACATATTTATTTATTGAATAGAAGTTGAGTTTCACTATATCTCTATTATTTTTCTCCGCACATCTGTGTTAATGTTATAGATCTTTGTTTCATTTCTTTCCTCTTATAAATCTAGATCAGTGGTATCAGAGAAATCTCCTCTTCATTTGTTTCTCTATGCATGTCCCAAACGAGGTCAGTTTATAAGAAGTTGGGACTTGAACCGGTTGGGTATTTGCAAGATCGAACTCCTCGTACCCGACGACCGCCCATGGGGCAAGAAAAGAGAGATGACGGGGCATGAGATCCCTTTAAACTATTGCTTTAGGAAACCCTCGCGCGATAGAGGAATGAGATGATGGATAATTTTTCGCAAATCCTTTGACGACTACCAACAAACGACACATCTTCCTTGAGAGGAGGTGACGCCCCATTCAAGGTACATATCAATTTTGATATTCCTATATTTTAAAGTCAAATAGTTGTAGGTTTTGTAGACAAATGGTTAAACCTTCTAGAAGGATGTCCATAATTTTTTCGATAGAGAAAAGATTACATTTGCGTTCCTTAAGGATCGCCCCCATGTCAAAGATTGGTTGGATACTTTCTGTGAGCAAAAGGAAACAAAGGGATATACATTATTTGTAGTCACACCCACTTGGGGTTCTTTCAGGGATGCTATTAAGGAGCTGTTGGTCCTAAGGTCTTCACCTGACTACTAAGGGTAGAGCTAGGCCACCTCAATTGTTGGAAATATTTTTTTATAAGTTTAAGTTTGTTGCTTTTGATGGTCAACTGATGGATAGGTTTCAAGGGAAGAGACCTAGTTGGAGTGTTGAAAAATATCACTATAATGTTTCCCTTAGATGGTGGCATGCATTTTAGTAAGAAGAGAAAGATATGAAGATAAAACAGATGAAATACAAACAAGCATAAGATTTCTCCCTTGCTGTATGAAACTTCATACTTGAAATAATATTTCAGATCTTAAACAAGTATCTAGACACAAATAATCCGAATAGGTTGTATTAAAATAAATTATTCATTGTAACAATAGTTGAGATCAGGTTGCATGACAATAAATAGTTCATTGAGACAATATATGAAAGGAAAATAAATAGTACTTTACATACATTTCAATTTGCATCTAGATAAGATAACAAGACACAAAAGATTTGGGAAGAAAACATAGTCTGTAACCAAAAATTATATTCACCAGGTGGGAAACCTAACAGTTTATACTTTAAGGCCCAACCAAAATCCTGATGCTTGATCCCTCCCAAAAATGAACACCTTTACATTAAAAAATCCATCTATTTATATCTATCCAGAGAGGGTTCGATTACCTATCTAGGATCTAAGCTCTAAATTTCAATTTTACATCACAATCCAATCATGTAGGTTCAACTTCACTGTTACTGCTTGTTGAGCTGAAGTGTCATTTCATAACTCCCTCATTATTTGAACTCAAAAACATTGTTCTTATCAAAAAATAACAACTTGTTACAAGTGGCAACAGTGCCTCTAATTAAACCAAAAAACAATTCTATTAATGCAACTGGAAATTATTGTAGATAATTGAAATAAACAAGTTGCATAGCAAAAGTATTCATAAGTTGTTGCTGGCAGTCAACTTTGCATGGATGTCCACATAGACCCAAAACTAGAGACCAACCTCAAAAATAGGTGGGTCAAGATGTCACAGGTCTCAAATTCCTTTATCCTTTGAAAACATTTGAAACTTAGATTATTTCCTTCAAGAGCATGCATATTTTTTTATGCTTCTTTTGCAGGTTCTGATGCTTTTTCTATAGCTTATTGTGTTGCATCTCAAGATCCTATTTTTGTTGTTGCAGAATATGATTTTTTTGCCTCATGTCATCATTTTGTTACTTGAGAGCATGCAATTGGTGGTTGTCATACATCTTCCTACCAGCCTCAACTTTTGGCTTGATTAATGTCTTTACTTTGCTTCCATTATTGAGCCCCTGCTCTTCCTCTACAACAGGTTTATTGAGGTCAATGAAAATATTAGATTTCCTTGGCTTGATTTAATATCTAGGTTTGTTCTTAGGTATTTTATCAATAGTCTCTCTCATAGGTTCCTGCATCATCAAACTTTTTCTTTGATATCTGGTTTGAAATCACGGGGAATCTGCTCAAGGGCCAACTCTGCATCTGGAATTATGTCATCAGAGTCTTGCTCAGGGTCTGAACCAAAGTCCATCAGATTTTGTTCTAATTCCATATCTACAGGGTACTCCATTTTTACAACAACATATTTTACTATGGGATTTTTGTCTTTTAAGGATGGATTAAACAATTCCTTGGAGTTTAACCTTAATTGGTTTGTGAGCCTGGTTTGTATATTAGGTTTGGTTGGCATTCCGAGGGCCTGACTTCCTTTCATCTTTTTTCTTTGTTTTATCGTAGGGGATTCCTTAATCAGGGTGTCTACTGGCACAAATTTTGCTGCAACAATCTCAGAACTGACTGGTTTAGGCCTCTTATGTCTGCTTGTTTTTGACTTGGGAGTTTGGTCTTGATGCATGGTAGTGGGCATAGTTTTATCCTCAGAATTTTTAGGTGACAGTGGGCATGCTAGGATGACCTGTTCTTCTCCCTATCTGATATTCTTCCTGCCATACACTTCACCACTATCTATCTCCCTTTTTTTTGTTGTACAAGAGCTTAATTGTCTTCAAGGGATTTCTTCTCTTGGTGGAGTAATTGATTTTTCTTTATTAGATCGGGTTAGTGTGGTATTCTTTTTGGTTTTTTGGGTAGCTTTCAATGAACACCTAGGTTCAGGAGAAACCCTAGTTACTTGGTTAGCCTTGTCCCTCTATTCTTCAGGTCATGGATCAACTTCTTGTCCTTTCTCTTGTAACCCTAAAGACTCCAAAAAATACTTCCAGGGCATTTCTATTTCGTTTAAAGAAAAAAGAACCAAAATTTTAATGAACCCTTGGTGACATAAGCTTCTATGAGCATATTCAGGGTAATTCTGGACTCTCTTAGACATTTTAGTTAATATCTTAATAAAATAGAAGGGAAGGTTCAGTTCCTTGTCACTGTTTAAGTGCATAAGGAATCAAATGTGATGACAATGAACGATGGAGAATCTACCTTCTCTCGTGATATACCTTTGAACTGCATTGAGAATGCCCCTCCACTCTTCTTTAATCCATATAATTGAGATTCCCTCACTCTAATTAGGGTTTTGGTGTTCTTCCATCATAAAATTGTTGCAGGTTTCAACTAGAAAATTTCCTTTTTTAAACCATCTCTCACCACTAATCAAGAGAGCGCACGCCCCAATGATGAAGTGCTCTATAATGTGAATGGTGGTGTCCCTGAGTTGAGTTTGAAATCCATCAAAATTCAGTTTGAAGAGTAAGGCCACTCATGTGTGATGTTCGTTGAAAGCACATATAAATTCAAACCATTCTCCTTTGATAAATATATCTATTTTTTTTTGGAATCACTTCGAATAGTTCGAGACCTGTTGGCTCTGTTCTATTCAATTGCCAACACTCTCAGGGTGAAACCATTGTGTTCTAGCTTCTGATCAAAAGTATGTGTTGTCTCGGGTTTATTTACCACCTGTAATAATAACCACACACAACCCTGCAATAATAATAATAACTCGAGGCACAAACATGCATGATATTAGCACAAAGTTTGTAATGATGGCTGAAATGGTGGAAAAACAAACAAACTCGAGTGCACATGGATATGAAAATGCATGTGAGGCACCAACACACTGTTATTTAAACTTTTAAATATTTTTCGAATGTTAAAACTCATAAAATAACGTCTATTCTGTTGCTTGCAAGAATAAGGGCATTCTTGCTATCAATATCTTTTTGCATCAATAAGCCTAAATTAACCTGTTTGCAACCCAATAGTGAAATAGTCATGGTGATGTGACTTATTCAATGTGACTTATAATTGTATTATTATCTAGAACTTTGACCACTTTGAAGGGACCAAACCAACGGTTATTGAAATTACCATGCTTGGATTTGTCCTCCCTCTTGACATCCCACCTTAGAACCAGGTCACCTACTTGAAAGGTATATTTTTTGGTTTTCCTGTCAAATGATTCCTTGACCTTGCTCTGGAACGCCTTAGTCTTCTCATTTAATGCTTCTCTCCTTTTCCAAAATTCAATAATCTAAAAAATTCTCCTATGGATCTCATTAGGCTCCACCACTTCCTTCTACAAAAATTTCAATACTGGTAGACCAAGCTGGGTTAGAAAAACAACATCCACCCCATATAATAGCTGAAATGGAGAGGTTTCCAATGAATTCTTGGTGCTGATCCTGTCATCCCACAAGGCATACTTCAGTTTGGAATCCCATGATTTTTTTATTTTCATTCAGTAGTTTTTTTATAATCTTGATTTATTTGATGACTCTGCCAACCCATTACCTTGTGGGCAATATGGTGTAGAGTGTCTCAAGATAATGTTGTAATTCCCATAGAAATCAATCACGGCCTTGGATTTGAATGCTTCAACATTTTTTGTTACTAATTTCCCGGGGCATCCAAATCTGGCCAAGATGTTTGTCTCCAAAAAGTTTATGATCACCTTGTCAGTAGCATTCCTGGTAGGAACAACTTCAATCCACTTTGCGAAGTAGTCAGTGGTAGTAAGAATCCACATGTGCTGTCCATTGAATGGTGGATTTATATCACCTATGAAATTTAGGCTCCATTGCTGAAATGGACCACTAGCAGTAATGGGTTTCAGGGGCAGTGAGAGAAATTTCTGTTTTCCTGTAAATTTTTGACATTCTTCACAAGCTCTGACCATGGAAAACACATCAGAAAATACAGTGGGCCAATATTATCCAATAGTTAGAACTTTGAGGGTTGTATCTTTCCAATGATGGTGCCCTCCACAAACTCCTCTATGCATATCTGTTATGACATGTTTTGACTCATCTTCATCCAGACATTTCAACAAAATACCAACAGGGTCTTTCCAATATAAATTCTAGTTTAAAATGCAGTATTTTACATCCTTCAATTTAAGAGACCTAGTTTTGGATTTTTCCAACTCTGGTGGGCATTCTAGGTGTTTTAAAAAATAGAAAATATCTTTATACCAAGGTGAAAGAGAATTTTGATCAAATACCTGCATGGTGTTCTTCTAAGCTTGCATCAATGGAGCATTTGATTAATTAAAGGTATGGTGTAATTCCAGTGCTTTGTAGTTTGAATCATATAACAATTTTGCAAGGCCTTGTCCCTTGATTAGCTTAGTAGGATTTATGTGCAAGTCATATTCTAAAAGTTTGAATATCCACTTGCCCCTCTTCCCCTCACTATCTGGCTAGAAAATAATTTCTTTCACACTACAGCTAGGAACATAAGCTGTTACGCTGGACTACAGAACATAAACCCTGAAAGACTTCAAGGATTTGACTAATGCATATGCCTGCTTCTCCAATATGTCATATTTTAGTTCAACATCCCTGAGTGCTTTTCTGAAGAAGGTAATGGGTTGTTCATTCCCTTCTTCATTCTTTTGCAACAATACAACAACAATAGTCTCCTCAGAGGCAAAGGAAAAAATCAAGAATTCTTTGGAATAGTCTGGACTAACCGGAACGTGGGCTTCAATCAGAGCCTGATTAATCCCCTGGAAGGATGATATGGCTTCCTGTGTCCATTTGATTTCAATGTATTTTTTCAGCATGTTAGTAATAGGCCTAATGATCTCAGGAAATTTTGGTACGAAACGACTAAAGAAATTTATTTTTCCTATGAAAGACTGGATGGCCTTCTTATTTCTAGGGATGTCAATTTTATGGATGGAATATACCCTTTCCGGGTCTATCTTTATCCCTTCTGTAGATAGAATGTGGCCTAGGATCTTGCCTTCTAACATAGAAAAATGGGTATTTTTGGGATTCAAAGAGATTCCATACCTTCTGCATTTTTGAAATATTTTCTCAAGTTGTTGCAGATGATCCTAATCAAACTTAGAGAAGATGGTGATCTCATCAAGATATATAACCATGAACTTGTCCTTCTCACTGACAAATGAATTGTCCATGTCCCTTTGAGGTGCCTTCTGATTTTCTGTTTCATCTTCCTCTTTCTCTTGATCAATGTAAATATTTGAGAATTCCTTAATAGTTTGCATAAATCTCTCGAGTTCCAGATCATCACTAAAAACATGCCAGTGCTTAACATTGTCTGGTATAGTTTTTCTGTGCCTAACCTCCACCTCATATTTGACATTTGGACCAATGGGAGGCCTGCAGGGACTATCATCTAGAGCTAGAGAGCCTACCTTGTGATTGGCATCTATGGGGACAAAGGAAATATTGAATGCTAGAAAGAAATTGTCAACTATGTCCCATACCTCATTTCTGTATTGTTTTAGCCTTAGCTATTTTTATTGGTAAGTGTTCTTCACTTGATTAAAAATCAGTTCAGAATCACCGAAGATTTCCAATTTTTCAATGGCCATGTATTTAGCATCTCTCAACCCTAGCACCAAGGCCTCATACTCTGCTATGTTGTTGGTTGTTTCAAATTATAATTTGTATGAGAGTGACACCACCTCCTTTGAAGGGGAAATGATGAATATGCCAGCACCATAACCCTCCTTTGAAGATGAGCCATCAAAATACATCTTCTAGACTTCATTTCCTTGGTCTACCAGTGGTTGATTTCTACATTTGTTGACTTATATTTCTGGAACATCATCATTAATATATAAAATAGATGACCCAATTTCATGCTCAACAACATAAATTGGATAATTACCTGGATACTAATGATCACTCACAATGTATTCCAACCTGACTTCTATGTACAATATTTTGTGTTGTCCTCCAAAAACATGGATGATTGCATATGTAAGATCCATCTACAAGGATCATCCTACTTTCTTGGCCCATCAAATGGATAAAACCATGCCAAAATTTGGAGGTATATCAACTACAATGATATCCATAACTACACTTTTCATGGGCAACTGAGACAAAGAAACAACTAGATCTTTAATTAATCCCAAACATTTAACCTTTTTGGAATCAAAAGAGTAAAGGTCCTGGTATGTCTTGGTAATTTCTAGACCTAGCTCTTCCATAAAAACCTTAGGCATAAAATTATGAGAGGTCCTTGAGTACATTAATAAATTATTCATAATTTTTTCATGGACATTCAAGGATATGTAAAAAGGTGGGGAAGCATTAGACCCATCTTCAATGTGTGGGCCAACTGTGATATCAGGGTTCTTATCCTGCATCCTTATCATATCAAAAGAGATAATAGGAGTAGGTGGCTTCAAAACCTTCATGATAGACTTCTTGAAAGGCTCATTTTTCAGTAATTCTCTCAAAGGTACATGGATCTTGATTTTTGTTAGCTCATGTTCTATGTTGAAAGAAGTTGGTTGTCTATCTGCCTCCTTTACCTATGGAAGAATAGGTTTAGTTTGATGTATTTGATATTCTTTATTTGATGCATCTTTGTTTGGACCTAGCTTGGGAGGAGGATCTGATTTTTTATACTAAATAGGTGCATTTGTTTTGGGCCCCCTGACCTAGGCCTTAAATTGTACTTCTTTTGGGGTTGGCTTTGAAATATCTCCTCTCCCTTCCCATCATCATCAAACTAGTTTGACAATTGGGAGATTTCATAATCCTACTATGTTAGATGACTAGGATAGAATTCAGTTTCATTAAACAATACAAAAAAATCATCTCCACCATCATTACCCTCATCCATCTCCTCAACTTCATTGTTCTGGAAAGGGGGGAAAACTCTCTGATCTTCAACATTTCTCCTTTCCCTCTGCATGACTTGAGGGAAATTGTTAGTCCTTCTAATCTAATTGGTGTTCTTGTTTGCAACATATTGATATGGTCTATTTGGTTTCTTGGCTTCCCATTTCATTTTAGCTATTTCTGAAGTCAGGGATTTCAAGTTGCAAGTCACCTCATCTAGCTTTGGGTCAGGTTCTGTTGGGTTGGAAGAAGAAGGAAGCTATTCCCTCTACTTCTTTTTCTCCCTATCTGATTTTTTCTTCAATTTATCTGATGCTAGGATGTTAGAATCAACCTCAGTGGATGCCTCTTGCATAGACAACAAAGTGGTGGACCTCCTCTCCCTCAACAGAAGAGAAAATTCAACATCAAATGAATTTGAAAATGTGATCTTGGCTGAAGCTTTAGTTGGATTAACCTCATTATGGATATTGTTATACATATTATTGAACCTCTTAGTGAAGTCTGATACATACTCACCATTCTTCCTTCTTAAAGCCCCAAACTCAGTTATGTAGTACATGTAGTCTCTCCTATCTCCCCATTGTTTTAGAAATTCCTCATCCAATTCCTCAATACTTGTGATAGAATCTAGAGTTAGACCATGAAACCACTTCCTTACCTCTCCATCCAGGCTCTGCACAAACAACCTTATCCATACATTTGCATGTTCAATGTTATTTTTTTTTTCAAAATTGTAAAATGTTGCCAGATGTTATTCAACAGTCACCTCTCCCTCAACATTGTATATGGGCATATATTTCATGTAGTCACCAGTTGGAAATGAATTTAAGTTTTGAGGCAACACTAAATGTGCATATGTGGCTGTAATGATGACTTCCATCCTGTTGAAAGCCATATTTGGGACAACTTGGATTTGAGGATGAGGAGGAGATGTGGGTGTGGTTTCTTGAGAAGATGATGAGGCATAGGTTGAGACAAGATATGTCTAAGGGATAATTACAAGGGGGTTTCAAAAATAAAAATCTCAAGATGTTTTTTTTTGAGGACATGGGAAACGTTTTTAGATGTAGACTTGCCTTTGGATGGAAAGGGATGTCTCTGAGCAAGTGTGGAATTTCTTATTTGCCTCTCTGGATCAGAATTTGGTGTGTCACCATTCAGGTTAAGGTTGAATTTTGAGGCTTTAGTATTCCCAGGATTTGATTTCCTGAATCCCCTCTTGGGAAACAAAATTCCTTAATAGATTTTCATTCAGTGGAGTCGCCAAGTGAAAGATGGCAGTCGGTTTTGTGATTGATCTTTGTTCACCATCAAAGATCAGATCAGATCATTATCATTCTCCTAGGAAAGATACTTTGTTACTCTGTTCCTCGACAACGACTCTAGAATATTTTGGTCCTAAGGTCTGCACCTGACTACCAAGGGTAGAGCTAGGCCACCTTAGTTGTTGGAAAGATTGGTTTTTATAAGTTTAAGCTTGTTGGTTTTGATGGTCAGTTGATGGATAGGTTTCAAGGGCAGAGACCTAGTTGGATTGTTGAACAATATCACTATAAGGTTTCCCTTAGCTAGTGGCATGGATTTTAGTAGGCAGACAGAGATATGAAGATAAAATAGATGAAATACAAACAAGCATAAGATTTGTCACTTGCTGTATGAAATTTCAGACTTGAAATAATATTTCAAATCTAAAACATGTACCTAGACACAAATCATCCGAACATGTTGTATTACAATAAATTATCCACTGAAACAATAGCTAATATCAGGTTGCATGGCAATAAATAGTTCATTGAGACAATAGTTGAAAGGAAAAGAAATAATACTCTGCATACATTTCAATTTGCATCTAGATAAGATAACAAGACACACAAGATTTGAGAAGAAAACAAAGTCTATCACCAAAAGTTATATTCACCAGGTGGGAAACTTAACAGTTTATGCTTTAAGGCCCAACCAAAATCTTGATTCTTGATCCCTCCCAAAAATGAACCCCTTTGCATTCAAAAATCCATCTATTTATATCTATCCAAAGAGGGTTCGATTACCTATCTAGCAAGTAAACTCTAAAGTTCAACTTTACATCACAATCAACTCCTGTAGGTTCAAATTCACTATACTTCCTAATTACAATTTGCAAACATTTGTTTAAATTGAGTGGAATTGAGATGAAGTGTCATTTCATAACTCCCTCTTAATTCGAACTCAAAAGAATTGTTCTTATAAAAAAAAATAACTTATTACAAGTGGCAGCAATGCCTCTAACTAAACCAAAAAACAATTCTATTAATGAAACTGGAACTTATTGTAGATAATTGAAGTAAATAATATGCATAGAAAAAGTCTTTATAAGTTGTTGTTGGCAGTCAACTTTGCATGGATGTCCACGTAGACCCAAAACTGGAGACCAACCTTGAAAACACGTGGGTCAAGTTGATACATGTCTCGAATTCTTTTATCCTTTGACAACAATAAACACTTATATTATTTCCTTCAAGAACATGCATGTTTTCTGATGCTTCTTTTGCAACTTCTGATACTTTTTTTGTATCTTATTGTGTTATAACTCAAGATTTTTTTTTTTTTTTGCTGTAGACTCTGAATTTGCTACCTCATGTCATCATTTGGTTGCTTGAGAGATTGCACCTAGTGGTTTTCATCCATCTCCCTGTCAGCCTCAATGTTTGGCTTGATTAATTTATTTACTTTTCTTCCATTCTCGAGCCCCTGCTCTTCCTCTGCAACAGGTTTATTGAGGTCATTGGAAATTTTGGATTTCCTTGGAATCATTTTATATCTGGTTGCTTTCTTAGGTTTTTTATCAATAGTCTCTCTCACAGGTTCCTGCATCATCAACATTTTTCCTTTGATCTCTAGTTTGACATAATGGGGAATCTGCTCAGGGGCCATCTCTGCATCTGGAGTTTTGTCATCAGAGTCCTGTTCAGGGTCTAGAACAAAGTCCATCACATTTTGTTCTGATATCATATCTGTAGGGTACTCTTCTTTTACAACAACATATTTTACACTTGAGGTCTTACCTTTAGTTTATTTCTACCTTGCCTTATCCCTTGTCATCCCTTTCAATGTATGTATATCCATCTCCTCCATATTGGAAAATTCAGAGAGGTCTTCTTCAATATCCTCATCCTCAATTACTATGAGATTTTGGTCTTTTGAGGATGGATTAATGCCTTGGAGTTTAACCTTAATTGGTTTGTGAGCCTGGTTTTTTCTATTAGGTTTTCTTGGAATTCCAGGGGCCTGGCTTCCTTTCCTCTTTTTTCTCTGTTTGACCTCAGGGGATTCCTGTGATACCCCACGACTTGAAAACTTTGACAATTATTATTATTATTTTAGGATTTTAATTATTTTTCCAAAACACAATTTGGCCGATTGACCAAATCTAAATTGTAAAACCTTATTATTTTATGAAAATAAACACATGTGGAAAAGGGGAACACATTGAAGGAACTATTAAAGAGGGATTTAGGAATCCAAATGGGTTGGCCAAGTGGAAACAGACTGAGAAAAGTTGTGGAGTTAACTCAACTTCAAAAAGGCACATTCTAGATTTATAGGAGAATTTGTGAACATGTGTAGAATAAAATTTGAAAGGTGGTCAGTGAGAAGGAGGCTTAAGACAAGTGTCACAAGTGCTAGGAAAACACAAATAAGTCATGAAAAAAGAATGGGACGCCATTCCTAGGATGCAGATTGATAGATCGAGGAGGCTATGCACTGAATTGACTTGACACAATGATTTTCTAAGATTTCACACAACAAGATGGTACTCAGAATTATGCAAGAGGCAACGTAGGAAACCCCTTGGATTTTGAACTCAGCTTGGGGGTGATATAGGTTGACATAGACTCTAGTCTACAATTGGGAGGAACATAGTATTCAATATGTGGTTTCCCCAAGTTCTAGGTTTTACTTTTTATTTATGAATATGTTGATCTGAATGTTTACTGTGTATTATTGTGCATTACTGTGACCAAAATTATTGTTTGTGAAGAATTTTAAAGCATAAATAAATCGTAACAGTATTAGATCTAAGTGTGTTTTATGATAAAACATATGCATATCATAGTTTCATGGAGTAAGATTGTTGGAAGAAAAACAATACTTATTATGTTCCTAGATCTATGAACATAATTGTATTACCAGTAGAAAACCCAATAAAAATCATGAGTAAAACCTAGTTATTAAAACATGAATTGTATTCGGATAAGAAACTTGTATGGAAGAAACAAAGTTTAAGAAGATACAAGTAATGACTGTGTATATTCAAAAGGTAATGTTTACAAATTAAAGAGAGTTTAACAAGATACAAGTAATGACTGTGTACGTCCAAAAAATGAATCAATACTAAATAAAACGAGTTGAACAAAGATGCAAGTAATGACTCTGTATATCCAAGAAGGTTTCAATAATAAGTAAACAAAGTACATAAAATTATAGCACTATAAAATGCGTAGACAACACTCCTAATCCAAGACACTTTCAGGAATAATTATATACAAAATTATTCAGTTGACTAGCTCGACAAAATATATAAACAAAGAAGTCACATATTGTGATACTAGGCTTGAAAATTAATTAAGTGATGGAACCCAAATACCTTCAAAGCAAGGGTATTTCCTATTTTCCATGGTACCAACCTCCTCGGCAACTACATAAAAGTAGCGAAACAAGTTATAATGTTGTACGCGTTTAATTAGTAAAAAACAATTCAAGTTACATATGCAAACATAGAGGAAATTACCATGGGTGTACAAAGCACTTTTGTATCTCATTCCATCACCTTTGAGTTGCATCCGAATGCTGAGGGTTGTCGGATAGCTGATGGGTACCCCTCGCAACAATGAACAAGGCACATCATTAGTTTAAAATACCCAAGAATAAGTTTTAACAAGGATTCAAATCACGGTGCACTTACAAAATATAAACAAGAGAACATTACTATACTCTGTGCGAATTCCGCACCTCTACAAACATTTTCGATAGATGTCCTAACTAAGTTCAGGACGAGTAAAATGTTTCAAAATGTTTTAATCGTAGACGAGAAGTAAAATAAAGGAATTATATACCCTTTAATAAATCATGTTAAGGGTAAAAATTGAAGCATAGAATTCGTAAAATTTTGGGTTCGGTTAATAAACCTCAAGGTCAAAGTAAAAGGTCTTCGGACTTGTTGGAAGCCAACAATTCATGTCGTTTCATTGATATTTAAAACAAAGTTTTTGACGAAAAAGAAATTTTAATAGCTGCCTCTTTGTGTATGCGAAGACTTCAATTATGATTTTTGTTTGAAGAGTCACTTGATTGGTTGCTGTGTGTTTTTGAGTTTATTTTTTTAATAAATTTCTCGTTTACTCTTTTTTCAAGTTCATGATTGTTAAATCATGAAATTGAAACAAGCTTGGAATAAACACATCATACAAATTCTAAAATTTCTCCTTGTGAAATTGGACGAGTCTTTAAAATACCTAATGATCTTAAGATCCTTCAAGGGTATTGAGAATATCATTTTGTGAAATGTTTCTTTACCATTAGGATATGAGCTGATCACATTTGGGTTATGCCTTGATCATTTTTCATTTAGAGTTTTTACTGTCACTTTACACCATCACGATAATTTTTGTTTTTGAAAAATATGATATAAATCTATAATGTGAATGCTACCCTCGACCGTCATATCGCAGTCTAATCACTGTTTTACACGACTGTCAGTCGTTCTTTGAAACCATTACACCTTTGTACCGCTTTCTTGAGGTCGTATTCATTGCATCATTGTTGGTGCTTCGTAATTTGGGGCTAGTTTTTAGTATATGAGGTGGTGTTTGAGTACGTTGTTCCTCTAGTTCATGGTTTAATCAATAGCTGAAGTGGTAGTCATGGTGGGTTTCTCCTGAAATCATAGTTATCGGGCCACCTTTGACAATGAAAAATATATCGTTCGTATTGGGTGGTTTCAAGCACATTCTCCTTTTTTTTTGCACCTGTTGGTATATTGTAACCAAGTCTATGGCCCTTGTGGTAAGGATAGAGACGAATGGATCACAGGACTTCCTCTCCCACAATGATGTTGTGGATGATCTCATAGTATTTGGATGGGTTAATTTTATATAGTCGTTTGAGGGTTTCAACATTGAAATCGCCCAAGATTTCACCAATACCTTCGACGGTACTAGAGCCAAAATAGGTGACTTACAGTTGCATGTCAGTGAGGAATCGATAGTAGAAGCCACGTGCCTGTCACGAGAAGGAGATCGCTGGTTCATGAATCTAAAAATCGAAGGTATTCCTTGGCACTTTTTAATGATTTCCAGGAAGTCACGCTACGACATCAAAGGTACACCCATAAATCTGTTGAAGCCTTGATGGCACGGTTTGTTATTAATTATCAAGAAATTCATTACCTACGAGGGGCGATATGGATTGGTATTTTTGTTTCATATACGATTGTTAATGGTATTCTTAGGGTTTAGTTTGAACATTCCTTTTTACCTGCTTAAAATCCTTCAGAAGATGGCTAGGTTTTATCAGAGGAAAAAACCTAATTCACAGTCCAGTCTCTTTCATCATGGCTTGATCCGAGTCTTAGTCATTTCCCATTTGTCAAAGGAAGGAGATAACTCAAAACTTTTCTTGTTTAGGAATGGTTTTGTTTCACTCACACCTGAAATGGTAAGCGATTAACACCTGTGTTTAGATGAGCTTACTGACCCTTTCCCATCAACTCACTCTCTGCAAGACCTTCATATCGAATTGCAAGTTACAGAAGACCCTACGTTATTTACCGAAACCCCTATTGATTTTCATCAATCAATAAGAGACACACACAAGAGGCACAAATTCGTCCATAAAAATACTTTAGAGGAAGTGTTGGATAAATTTAAGGGCAAGGTATCTGTTACTCCCAATCTTGGGAAAGATTTGGTTGATGTAAATGAAATTAAAACCAAGAAGTAGGGAAAACATAAAGCGCTGAGGGTTCATGATATAGATTTCAATAACAAAAGGAACGACTGACTCCTTTCCAGAATGGCCATGAATCAGCTTCACAACCATGGAAATCCTATCCACACCATTGATAATGAAGACCTGATCTCTGTTGACGATACCAGTTTTGATTTCGCTAGGATAAATTCACCCCGATATGATTTCGTGTCTAACTTGCCTCCTTTTTTAAAGGAGCAAGAGGGTTTCTCAGGTATTCAGTATGACCTTAAAAAAATATGGAGCAGGTTAAACTTCTTAACTCAGGCCAAACTCGTCCATTACCAAATCTAGAACAAGTATACTATGAAGGTTTCTTTGATTGGATCCAAAGATACTTTCAAGACATGCCTTATCTACAGGATCAGCTAAATCAAGTAATGACCCGAAACTTAGTTTTGTAAAGGAAAATGAGGATCTCAGAGCTAACATCCGATCAAATTCACTTAGAGCCAACAAACATTTCAAGAGACCGGGAGATGTGATCATAAAAAAACTCCACCACTTTCAACGATGTTGTAAATTCGGATTTGTATGATGTTTCCTTTTCAAAGTTATAATTGGTAAACACTCTTCTTGTAATTCATGATTGGATTTGTTTAAATAATAACTGCATTTGTTTTTATTTAGACCAACTACAGAATCATAGATTCTGTAGCTTGTCTTTTAAATTATTTATTTGATTGTTTTCTAATTTATATTTCATTTTTCTTTGTTCTAGAGTAAACAACAAATGAATGTGCAAATATTAAAAGAACAAGTCAAAAGTTGGGAATACAATGAACTTGTAATTTCATTTTTGAGAAACAATATTTGAATGATGTAACTATTTTTGAATAGTTGTCTCAACAGACCTATATTTATGGTTATTTCTTTTAGTAAATGATTTATTAAAGTAGATCTGTCTCTATCTTGCATGACATGAGAACCAGACTAGGAACTTGTTTTAAATAGAACTGCTTGCCCTTGAATGAAGGCAACTTTTTTGGACCTGATGATGGACTTATCATTTTGAAAATATATGGGATACAATTTATTTTTTTTCTTTAGTCCTTTTGTAGGATGTGCAATGTAATTATTGTTTCTCATCTAATTTATGGACATGAAAACTTATTTGTATTGCATTAGCCTTAGACTGTTCTACATGTATATTTTCATGTTGAGTTTTCTTTTACATGGTTCATTATTTTTTGGTTCTTTTAATATCTGTGACTAATCATCCATCTATACATTTTGAGTTTACATCGAATGTTGGGTTGTTGATAATACCATTTGCTGAGAATTGGAGTTGTTTTCGCTTTTATCTTTTGGACATTTTAAAGTCACATGAGTAAAAATCTATTCGTCTTTCTGTTATCATAGATCTGTTCCGAAATATCGACCTTTGTTTCAGGAAATATCGACCTTGCTTTTTTTCATAGATTTATACTTGACAACAAGTTAAGTGGATCTTATACAACACAAAACGACGAATCTAGCTTAGTGTTACATGTCAAAATTACTCACTTCGATGATGTCTCATTGCCATTATCGCAAGTGTTGCAATTGTCGCACTTTTGTCACAAGTGTCGCAAGTGTCATAGAAATCATTCTGTCGTCTCGCCCATGTCGCATCGTGAATGACATCATAAGAACACTTGAGATACCCTCTAAGACTAGTTAAAAGAAGGATATATATCATTTGGCGAAGAGTACAAACTTTTACCTTGAAGAATTACCATCATAAAAGCATTTTTTGGAGATCGACGCTCCCCTGCCCAATTGTAGGGAGAGCTAGCACTCCTTTCCCTCTTAGCAGGGAGTGCTGCAATGATCTGTGGCCCACTTTGAGGGAGTGCTGTGCTGTTGAGAAAATCATGGGATGAATCCCCCTTATATCTGAAGTCAACTAAGAAATATCCAAGTCCGTTTGGCTCGAATCCAATACCAAGGATGGATCTAAGGGGAGTTCCACAATTGATGGAATAATATCCTCAAATTGTCCCAAGAATATCTAAGGCGGTTAGGCCTCTTAAATCCTATATAAGGAGGCACTCTCATTGTGAAAAAGCGGAGAATAATCAGTGAAAATTATTGTCATTTTGATTGTGGATCATTCAAGTAAGGGGTTGCACAAGGAGAGCTTGGTGAGGCTGTTACATATACATCTACAATTTGTAAGCACCTTATTTTGTTCTCATTAATACATGTGCTTGGTCTGTTTCCTTCACGATTGTGTACATTTGCATGAACTTGTCTCTTTTGATGAATCTAGCTTTAAACTAATCATGGTAGAATATGATGTATTCTTTGTCTTCGTGGTTTATTGGATTGCAGGACTTGTTGAAAGGCTTGGGGATCAAGGCTCAACTTGGACTGAGCGAGGAAAAACTTCGTAAAAAGGTACTCATACTTTCTTCCTCTTCTCTATTGACTAGCTTAGCTATGTTTAAAGGAAAGTCAGTGTTGAAAGTTAGCAATTTTCTGTCTTGGTCATAGGGGTCTAAGATCCAAGAGGGAATTCACCTGTCCATAGGGGAATTTTCTTGCAATAGAAATTGGTGACTCCACTAGGGACCGAATCTTTTAGTTTTAGTTTCCTTCCTTGGTCTTGTTTTAGTCTTTTCTCACCTTTATATCCTATTCACTATGTTTTTCTGGTTTTTATATGTGTTATTGGTTTTGAATTCATCCTACACACACTAATATTCAAAGTCTTCCTGAGTTGCTTGGTTTCTGGGTTAAAATTATTTATTCTCAGAGACCGACACTCCCTTACCTTTACATATAGAGCACTAACGCTCCCCTGCAGTGCTTCACAGAGCGCTGCAATGCTATGGTGCCTTTTACACCAGAGCGTCAATTTTCTTCTCTCTTGAAAATTTTTGGGGATACCTTTCTGGGTGTAATTTTTGGTTTTATGGTATGCTCAGGACTGTTTCTATCAAGATGTGTTTTCTGTAAATATTGCAACCATTTGATTTCCAAGGGTTTTTAACGTTTTGTTTGGTTTTTAAAAGATATTGAAATCATTCTTCCTTGTCTTGAATCACTCTTCCTCTTTGAGATTTGGAGTCAGTTTGATACTTTCTCATTTATCTGATTTCATGAAAGTTGTTACAAGGAGGTTCAGAGATCTGTGTATTGTTCCATTTGATCTTTGAAGCTATCTTTCCAAGAAATGCCTCTTGTTTGAGTTTTGGTTTTCTTTTTGAAAATTTGGTTTTCTTTTTGCTTCTTATTTGATCATAATGATCGTGTACTTTTTGTTTATATGATGTTTGCTTCCAAATTGCTTACAACTTGAAAAGAATTAATTCTGGTCATCATAATAAGCTTTGAATCACATTGATTATAATTCATATTTTAACAAAAAGAATTTCACGATTGGATTTTGGATATTAGGATCATTTCTGAATAGTTTAGCATTGAATTGGATTCTTGGTTGAGAACACTTGCATGAAGTTTTTGCATTTTAGTGTTTGATAGTGAAAAGAAAATTTCTTCTCCTTCCCTTAAATAGAAATTCATTGAAAAGAAAAGATTGTTTATTATTTCTCTTATGCATTTTTGGGAATCTAGTCATAATATCACCAGTTTCACTCTCATTCACCTCTGAGTAAAGAACAACCACAAAAATCAACACTAATTAAAATCGATCTAGAAACTTGTTCTTTTTAGATTCCTCCACCAACATTATACTAGGATTAGCGCTTTGGATTAGGCTGTGAGTACAACTCTCCAAAGCATTCAAAACAAAATTTAGCATCTTGCGATAGGGAGAGAAAATCTAATTTTCATTTAAGCTTTATGGGATCCCCCTCTCACACAGGGGTTACACATGAGGTCGCGTTCGGAAGAGCTACATAGATTATCCCTCCGAGGTTTGACTGTTCATAGTAGTCAGATCATATATTGGGGGTTCTTCTTGAGGTTCAAATGTCTTCATTTGGTCTCGGTGCTTCGTGAATTCCGAATCCGTTCAGGGTCCTTTGGAGTTTTACCGGTCCACTTGTCCTCAGTTCTCTCGAAGGATTTTAGACTTGTTATCCTGCCCGTACGTTCATACTGGACTATCAATTGTACCCACCCAGGGGATAAATGGGAGTTGGTGTCCTTAGTAGCCATAATATTTATGGTTTTTACACAAGGTGATGGTGAAGGGAAGTCTTTGCTGTACCTGGAACAGATGGTGGTCAAACTCACTCGGGATCCTTGGAGGGTAAATCCACGATTACTATGTGGAAGATTGCACCAAGACGTAAGTCCGCTAAGAAGGTCTCCATCGCAACTGTTCCACCCTCTTATATGCTAGCCCCTTCTTGACTTGATAACGCGATGTTCAATTTCATCACCAACTAGTACGGTCATCGAAAGAAGGTTTGTTTGCTTGTTGGTATTCCTAGATTTTTTTAGCGTGTGCTGTTGTTTTAATAATTCTTCAAAATTGAGCCTGTAGACAATAAAGGTCCTCTCCGATCATGTAGGATGCAAGGGATGCTTCTGGAAGAAGGTTACCAACCCTTACCTGCTAACTCACCAGAAGACAACTACCATGGAGAGGTAGAAAATCAATCTGACGCTGGGAGTGTTGCTACTCCTCTGTTAGAAAAATCAGAAAGAGCTTTGGTCACGGTGGAAAATCCCACTCCTCTAACTACACCTATGTCGGAAGCTTCTATTCAACCACTTTTTCTTCGATTGGACTCACTCAATAACGTTATAGAAGAAGAGGTCCCAGGTTTACCTGAGAGGCCAATTGTCGAGATATATATGGGATCCACGGAACCAATTTTTGGTGATGACTATGGGAATCCTATTCGTCCTACAACCGCAGTAGATACACATCACACACCTATTGGTTTTGTATGGATAAATCCATTAGGGTGTGATCTTTATGAGCATTTTGAATACATTTGACAACCTCTTAATCCTCATGACACTCCTGCTGCTAAGGTAGGACCATCCTGTCAAACTATTGATCACTGCATCGACCAGGTCATTGATCCTACTGTTACGTCAGCTCAAGTCCATCTTAATGATAGATTCATCACATCTACTCATACCCATGGAACTTCAACCACTACTCCTTCCTCTACACATTTTCACTCTACATCTCCTCACGTTCCACAAAATTCCATTGGAATGACTTTGCACTAGAGAATGCAGACCCTTGCCGAACAGAAACAATCAACTGCTGGACATATCTCGACTGGGGGAAAACCACCATCTAGTGGACTAATCCCTCCCGGAGGACAACCATCCTATAGCATGTGTTATCACTGAAATTTCGTCCGCACATGGTTACAAGAACTCAACATCATCAAACAGTGATGAAGTCATCCATGGACCTGAATTAATACCAAAGAATTCATAAAAGGGTAAAAAACTATACAAAGTAGTGAAAAATTGAAGAGCACTATGTAGACATTGGGCGTGCGCACACATGCGCGGAACAGGAATGCAGAAATCATGCACATGCGCACGATACATGACTGTTATCGCAAAAAGCCGTGCACCTGCTAAACGACGCATTTATGAGAATGGTCGGCCTCCCACCCACTTATGGTTCAACTCCCAAGTCAATTTGACCCTCAAATCTGGACTGGATTCGAATGGATGGCTGGTCAAAGACCTAGAAATGCCCTAATTAGCCTCTTTTCACACTACAAAGCAGTTAAACAATAACTCAAAGGAATGCTATAAAAAGGCCATGGATGCACCTCATTTTTCAAGGAATTCAAAGTAATGTTATGCTGCCTCTATTCTCTTGAGGACTCCATCCTTGTCAAGAGCATATT
>ML784151.1:29507-43949 GCA_009831015.1 Picea engelmannii | reverse complement strand
TTTTTCTTTGTTGTAAGAAGAGCTAGCTAGTGGGGGTCCAAGAGCCCTCCCTTGGAGGAAGAAGGGACTCATAGTCCCCTTTCTTCTTGGTGTATTGTTTCACTAATAGATCAACCTCAACATTGGTGACATGGGTCTTATGGTTCTTTTTGTTTCTATGTCCCTATGCTCATGAATTTAGTTTTTATTGCATTTCTTAGTTTATTTATTAATTGTAGTCTTTTATTTCTTTCCCTAACTCTTTTCCTTGCAGCTATCCTGCTCAGCAGACCCAACTGAGCTTGCAAGCACCTCTATTTTTCTCACTAAGGTGGCGGAAGAGGTGCAACAGATTGATGACTCCACTGGGGAAAGGTATCAATTTCCTACCCCATTTGGGTTTTTCTTACACTTCTTTTAGTTTGTTTAACTTGCAGGTACACTAACCGGCCTAAGCCGACCTGCCAACCAATCAATTCCAAGTTGAATTGAGAGAAATCCATTTGTATTTTTCGTTCTCGGCCGTGTGTCATATATGCACGGGTTTTTAGGCCCACAGATGCGCATAGTGCACACATGCGCCTGATTCACAACTCTGTTCTGCGCACGTGCGCTTGTTCACTTTTCTTTGTTCACGCACATGCGCTCTGTGCACCTCTGTCTCCACTAAGACCCGTGCATCTGTGCTAAAATTCACATTGTAAAGTTGTTGAGATGTGGGGAAGGCCATTTACCTTCTTAAAAATGATTTCAATCATGTTTTAAAGCTACACCACACTTAGTCCCCTCATCATATAAAGGGGTTAGTCAAAAAACACATAGGCACTTAGGATGATAAAATCAATTTCCCTTCTTTGCTTTTTGCCACATGGATGGCTTGTTTTGACTCACAAAATAAGTTGGAAATCATTTTTAATCACATTTAACTTGCATTTGGGACTAGAAGTTGAATAACAATCGCTTAGTATGCTCTTCTCTCGCGCCTCCAAGCGATCTTGAGAATCAGAAAAAGATTGTGAAACGATTTCATCTCCCTTAAGAACATTAAAAAATCTTTAGGAGAGGACAACAACCCTTCTTGGGAATCCTCTTAGTTTACTTTTTCAAACACATCTTAATATTGTAATGGGCCCATACATGCCCACATGCTACAAAGATAGGATAGTGTTTGAATTTTTTCTTTCTTAGATCAAATCACTAGGGAAGTTTAAAGGTTTTGTAACGGGCCCATACATTCCCACATGATCAATCTAGGATAGTTTCAAAGATTTTATTAGATTACATCATAATAGGGAGTTAAAAGTATAGTAATGGACCCACATGTCCACATGCTAGCTTCCTAGGGACTTTTGAATTACGCAAGGTTGTACCAAAGACACTTTGTTAATTAGGTAATCAAACACTTGCAAAGACCAAGCGAAGTCCACATGCAACAAGGTGACATCTAATTCACTAAAAATTGGCACACTTTCACTCACACACAAAAGTCACTTATTACTCACATATCTTCTTATTGAAACATGGAGGTCAAAGTAAAGTTTCCTCCAAAGGGATTCCGAAAAAACCCCACCCTTTTCTTGACGAAACTATCCACTCCCATTTTAATCAACGAGGTTGGTTTGCACCCCAACCTCCCGAAACAACTACATCTAAAATATTTCTAAAAACTCACTAAGTTTTCCTCCACAGGAGGTACCAAAAGAATTTTTTTAGTCTAGGTAGGATTTTAGGGATAGGCATCCAAATAACTCCTCGTTATCTGATTCTCACATTGTCAAAACCATAGAAGTTGTCAAATAGGGAACTTAAAAATCCTCCAAGTCAAGTGTTCCAAATACCATAAGGCAGGGAGATACCCATGAAGGGTTGAAAGCCGAGGTCCGGTTGTTTTGTGCGTCCCCCCTTGAGGAACCCACCTCTTGGACAGGATCCATCTCGTGACCCATTTCTTAGGCTGAAAATCTAAATGCCGCACTTTGACCGAGGTACCTAGTGACCAAATTTTAGGACATCTACCCAGGTGGCAATTGTGGGCTCCAATTGCACCTTGATTGGATTTTGTGTGGCTATTGGAAAATATCACCAGCTCTTTCAGGATATGCCCCCTTTACCCCTCATTATAACCAATTATTTCATCCTTCACTAGTTTCTCTTCCAGTGACTTCAGACCCCACTGTTGAGTACTATTGGAAGGTCCAGTGCTATTTGAGAGGAAGGAAATTACATCTTCTAGGACACGATCATTTTCTTTCTTTTGATTCCCCACGTGGACAAAACCCACTTACCCATATATATGCTTCTTTTTCAATTTTTTTATGTATGATGCACATCTGATTACAGTTTGATTTGGATATATATTGTGTAAACATTCAACGCAAAGGCTCTTGTTTCTATATTACTCTCACCACTCTTTGCACACGTTCACGCAGCGAGTATGACATCATAGGGGAACCACAAAACCCCCATCATTCACGACACTTGTTAAACCTCCCTCCTATCTTAGGGGGAGTGTCTGGTCGTGCCCACTCATCGACACCTCCTTCACACACTCCTGTGAGTGATACTATTTTAGGATCAGCTCTGCTTGGTTCTACATTACTTGGGTCCACTTCCCAAGGTCATCCGTTCACTTTCTCTCCTTTACACGGAAGCGGGGGACCCACTTCCTCTCAAGGAGGAAGCACCAACCCACCTAGCCCCCTCAAGGGTCAGGTTCACAACAAACCCACACCATGGCCGGAGCTAATCCTCCCACCCCACTACAGATGCCATATTTGGCCTCTCTCAACATACCAGATCTCAGCAAACTCACCAATGATCCTATATTGCATGACCCCACATGGCCTGCAATGCCCACCAAACTACCTTCAGACATACCAAAGTTCGAAGGAAAGGTAGGCGATGATCCTGCCAACCATGTCATGACCTTTCACCTATGGTGCTCCTCCAATAACATTATGGATGATTCCATTAGACTGCGATTATTTCAACGCACACTTAGTGGCCCATCGACCAAATGGTATGTCGAAGAAAAATCAGGGTCCCATGCAACTTTTGAGTCATTGGCCAAAGCATTCTTGACCTTCTTCCAATTACCCATCCTCAGCCACACCTCAGCCACACAAACCTACTTTCTAATTTCAAACAAACCTCAGCCACACATATCGCTGACCACATTCATGAGTGGCGTAGGTGACGTAGTTTGTGCAAAGCAGAAACCACCAAGCAATAGTGTCTCGACTGGTTTCTTATATCACTTGTTTCTCTCCTTGGTAAGGATGTAGCTTCCACCTTCCCCCAATTTGAAGAAGAAGCCATCAGTAAGGCCCAACAGTATGACCTCATCTATGCACAGTCAGGGTACTTATACACTATACTTCCTGATCTTCCAAAACCTTTTCCATTTGGCCAAGACAAACCTGGGATGTCTCACTCCGTAGACGGACTGATTGGTACCACCACTCACCACGGTCCACAACCCCAACAACCACTGATGTATGGAACACCTCAATACCCACCGGCATATGGGGGCACTTCGTATTACCCCCCACCCCCTTATCAACAACCATACCCTATTGTTATACCTCCACCCAGTAGTGGACCACCGCCGACACCCGCCATACATCCACCTATTCAAACAAACTCTGGTACCCCCTCTACATCAGCTTATAGTACTAGCGAAAGCACTATGCCTTCCTATGTACCTTATGGATCGTTACCACCACAAAATCCATACTTCCCATTTTCTGGTCCCCCACAACCCATAGCTCCCCCACATCCTCATGCGGGGGTGAATTTTGTTCAACCCTCTACCATTCAGCAATACCAAAATTTCGAACAGCTAAATACGGCCAATCCAACCCATCCGTCGAACAATGCCAAGAAGAAAGGACGGAACATAAATAACAACAACCCAAGTCAAGGAGGGAATCAACCCCCACAACACCAATCCACTGGGGGCAACCAGAACCAAGGGAACCAAAACCCCCAAGGGGGAAATAATAATAAACGCCAAGGGTGAAATAAAAATAATGTTAAAACCATTTTCCCTTGTGCCCTTTTTGGTGAGTTCAACCATTACACTCATCATTTCCCCCAAATCACTGATTTCAAACAGTTGAAAGACTCTAGTAGTCTTCCCCATTCTCCAGCACCGCCTGCCCCTCAGCAGGCACCACAACAATACGCGCAACAACCCCCTCCCACCATGCTGCAAAATCCTATTCCACATCAAGGTGTGATAAACACCCAATAGGACACATAGCATCCCCCACCTCAGGTGGGACAATACCTCAACCCCAACAATCCAGCAGATCACACAATTTTCCTCACTAGTGAGGAAGAAATCCTTCTGCAAACATGTAATCGTCAGTATCATGCACCCGCTGAGTCTCCTCCCATCCCTCTAGAGACAAACCCTACACTGACAGGACCCCCGTTGGTGATTCCTCGCCCTACCACCGAGCCACCTCTTTGCATCCCTCGCATCCCATTGTGCAGGAATGTCCACAACCCATAGGCCAAGGTAGCTCATAACTATAGTTTGGTAGGCGACTTAGCACAATCCCCGGCTACCATGTCAGTTTTGGAAGTCCTCCAAACTTGTCCTACTCAACGAAAATCCTTACTTTCTGCCTTGGGGGCAGTCGACCCCGCAGATACCCGACTCATTACCTTTGATCTTGACAGCGGAGAACCTCGTCTTCCCGCCTTGATCGCTTTTCAAATACCAGTAAAAATACGGAACATCACAGTTCATCGGTGTATCATCGATGAAGGTGCATCTACATACATTATGTCCAAAACAGTATGGCAGAAACTTGGTTCCCCTGAACTCATACCCTCTTCCATCACATTATGTGCTTATGACGGACGACCATCGTCTCCTGAAGGGCTCTTCCAAAACGTCCCTGTCGAACTCGGGGGAAAGACTATCCTCATCAACATAGAAGTTATTGATGCTCCACTCGATTATAATATCCTGTTCAGTTGTAGCTACATGTACGCTATGAAGGTAGTGGCATCTTTCGTCTTTCGGACAATGATGTTCCCCCACAATGGGAAGATCGTTGCTATTGACCAAGTCTCACATTATGAGCCTAATCCATCTGCCAACATCGATAACATTCTTCCTCTCATCCACACAAGCCACGACGCATATCCACTCGTCGAGATGGGTCCTAGGATTTTTAAAGATCCATCCTTGTTAGGAACGTACCATGGAGCACCACCACTCCTTCATCCTTCCAATCAATTATGCGTCATATCATCTAACAGAACTCACATAGAGGATACTCTTCCTCTTACTGAGGCTTCTATCATATATGACGTCCCACTCATCGCAGAACCCCCCCCTCAAGAACCTCCTGGACACTCGTCGACCCCACCAGTCCATGATTCCACCTCTCCCCAAGGACATATCCCAGTTTGGGAGACAGTTCCCCAAGCCATCACCCAAATTCCCTTCTTTTACCCTCCACCAGGTATCGAAGCTTTTCAGGTAGACGCAATGCTCACACTACCTAATATGGTGTTAGCAATCCCATTTTGGTATTTACACCCACCAGAGATGGTCCCTCGACCTTCCCTTCCCCCCAAAAAAGAAGGAATCCCCATGACAATTCCCATACTTACTCCCACCACACCCCCACTCACTAACCCCCCTGCCACATCTAGGGGCAGGAGAAAGAAGAAGGAGCCCATAGCTCCACTTCCTTTACGCATCCCACCACCTTGCGCACTATGTGAGAAAGAGGGACACCAAACCAACAATTTCCCATCTCTACCAGAGTTACGGAATTTGATTCCACTCAATCACACTCCCCCAACACTCGCCACTACCACCAGTCCTGCCACTATCACCCCCCCTTCCAGTAGTAAAGGGTTGTGGACCAAATACGCTTGTGCTATATGTTCAAAATATGGCCATTATACTCACCATTGCCTAGCACTGCCACGCTTTCGGCAGACATTAGCCGTAGTATGCCAGAACATCCAAAGAAACCCCAGTCCTACTACGTCCTCCTCAAATATCACTGACATCCGTTATGTCACCACTTCAGTCAATGAACGTATGAGATGCCCTTTCTCTCTCTGTGACTCATTAGCTCATTTTACATACCAATGTCCTATGATCCTTGAATACAGGCAATGCCAATTGACCCTACTTCAACGGCTTGCAGAGGCGATCATTGACATTACCTCGTCACTAGCGGATCTTCATGTCATTTCTCCCGAACCCGAGGCCCTTCCAACACCTCCATGGTTCTTAGATGACTTATCCTAGGATTCACCCCCCAACCCCACCAACTCTCCTGCTCATTCCCCTATGGACATTTTACACCCAACTACCACGGGTATCCCTCAGTACTTTAATATATGGTTTATGTCGAGTGAACCCTCACCATCTCCTAACATTGTTCCCCCTGCTTCTTCACCAGGGGGCAACCACACAACCATCGACACCTGGCCCGACATTACACTAGTTCACCAAAAACAATGACCACTACACCCATCCAAAGTCACGTCCATCAAAGCCGAAATTGACAAATTACGTGCTGTCGGGTTCATTTACCCCATCGCCTATACCTCATGGGTTTCCAACCCTGTACCCGTTAACAAAAAATAGGGCACTATTTGCGTTTGCACCGACTTTCACGATATCAATCACACGTGTCCCAAAGACAACTTTCCAACGCCTTTCATCGATTAAATTATCGATGACTCCACAGGCCATGAGGCTCTATCCTTTATGGATGGATTCTCTGGTTATAATCAAATTCAAATTCACCCCGCCGATCAATATAAAACCGCTTTCACTACTCCGTGGGGTACTTTTACATATCGTGTCATGCCTTTCGTCTTAAAGAATGCCGACACAACTTTCCAGTGGGCTATGACATACATCTTTCATGATCTGGCTCATATCATCCTCGCCTACTTGGATGACCTCACAACTCGATCCAAGAAACACACCCAGTATCTTGATGATTTACAAATCATCTTTCAACGGTGTCGTAAGTACAATATCCACTTGAAACCTCTCAAGTACGTGTTCTGTGTCACCGCAGGGTGCCTCCTAGGCTTTATCATTTCTCAAAGAGGTATTACCGTAGACCCCCTCAAAGTCCAAGCAATCACCGAAATTCCACCTCCCCAGAATTTACGTCAACTTCAGAGCCTACAGGGAAAAGCTAACTTTCTTAGACGCTTTATCCCAGACTACGCCATACGCACATATGGTTTCCTTCGCTTACTACGTCATGACATCCCATTTCACTGGGATGACCATGCCCAATAGTCATTTGATGATCTTAAAACCTCCCTCTCGAACGCACCTTTAATTAGTGCACCTGACTACAATCGCGACTATATCCTCTACGTATCAACATCAGCTATATCAGTAGCTGGCGTCCTTGTCTAGCTAGGTGATGAAAATCATGAACATGTCATTTATTACGTTAGTAAAAACCTCTCAGGGCCACCCTTGAAGTATAAACATGAAGAGAAACTTTCTCTAGTAGTCATCCTCGTAGTCCAGAAACTGCGCCACTACATTCTGCTTCGAACAACAAAGGTCGTCGCAGATTCCAACCCTATGTAGTACTTGCTCAGTCATCGGCAAGTTAATGGAAAATTTGCTCGATGGATCGTTATCCTTCAGGAGTACTACCTCAAGTTCTTAACACCTAAGAGTAAGAATGCCCTCATTCTCACTGAACTTGTCACGGCCCTCCCCTCTGACACGACCAGTACCCCCATCAACACCGACTTTCCTGACGAACATCTCTTTTACATCACTTCGGATGATCCTTGGTACGGCGACCTCCTCATCTAGCTCCTCACTCAAAAGTTCGGTAACCACCTTTCATGAGATGATCGTCGTCGTATTCGACATCAGGCCCCCCGCTACCT
Organism: Picea engelmannii; assembly: GCA_009831015.1. NCBI lineage: Eukaryota > Viridiplantae > Streptophyta > Pinopsida > Pinales > Pinaceae > Picea > Picea engelmannii. The sequence continues at coordinate 36,056 of ML784151.1, read as the reverse complement.
CCTCATCAGAGACATCCTGTATCGTCGGGGCGTCGACACCATTCTTCGTCGATGCCTGACTATTGACGAGGCCGATAGAGTCTTAAACGATTTCCAAAGCAACGCATGTGGGGGCCATCTTTCGGGCATATCCACTGCTCAAAAGATTATCCGAGCCGGTTACTTTTGGCCTACCTTATTTCATGATTGCATTCATGCCATGAAACGATGTGAGCAATGTCAGCTCTACGCCAATAACGCCCGAGCTCCTCTCGCTCTTCTTCATCCCGTCATCACTGCCGACCCTTTTTGTAAATGGGGCATCGACTTCATGACTTGTAATCCCCCCTCCAACAATGGTCACAAATACATTGTTGTCGCCGTTGATTACTTCACCAAATGGGCAGAAGCTATGCCCACCTTCAACAACACCGCCGAAACTGCAACGCATTTTTTCTTTAACCATGTCATATCCTGCTTTGGAGTACCCCTCCAACTCGTTTCCGATCATCGGAAACACTTTGAGAATGAGATCTTCATCGAACTCTCATCTCGGTTAGGATTCTCTCATGAGTTTGCCTCACCATATTACCCTCAGTCTAATGGACAGGTCAAAGCAGTTAACAAAGTCCTCGAGACCATGTTATAGCACACGGTTAGTAAACATAAAACCAATTGGCATCATATGTTATTTTCTGCGCTTTGGGCTTACCGAACGGCCGTGAAAACAGCTACTGGTTTCACACCATTTCATTTAGTCCATGGGGTTGAGGCCACTCTTCCCATCGAGTGTGAAATTCCCACCTTACGCACCGTAATTGAGCTATTACCCGACACTGCTCCAATGGAGCAACGCTTGCTGAACTTGGAGTCTTTGGATGAAGATCGTCGATCTTCCTTACAGAACAACAAGGCAGCTAAAAAATGATCCAAGGCTACCTTTGATCGCCATGTCAACCTTCACTCGTTTTGCGATGGGGACCTTGTCATGGCTTACGATATCGCTCATGATACCTTTGGCCATGACAAATTCGAGTCTCTCTGGCATGGCCCATACATTATCGAACATTGCCTCACCAAAGGCGCATACATCTTGGCCTCCCCTAAAGGTCTCTCTCTTAAAGAACCCGTCAATGGGTGGTATCTCAAGAAATTTTACGCTTAAAATGTAGTCATTCTACTTTAGGTTATTTCTTTTATAGCGTTTTTAATCTTTTTTCCCTCCCTCACGTCTAAACTATCCTTTGTGCTATTGACAGATGCTTCCTCCACTAGCCTACCACATTGGTTACGCCGACGGCGCCAGCCGTTGGACACAAAATCTCGCTTCGGCTGCTTGGGCTCTCTACACCCCCTCACATGAAATGCTCCATTCGAGCGGCATATGTTTGGGTTCAAAAACCAACAACCAAGCCGAATACACCGCCGTCATTGGCCTCCTGGCCGATGCCCAGCATCATCGTATTCGTCACCTTAGCGTCTTCCTCAACTCTCAACTAGTCGTACTCCAACTCAACAATGTGTACCGCGTCCGTGATCCTTGCCTCTTTCGCAAATACCTGCAGGTTAGACTTTTATCTCGACATTTTGATTCCATTACATTTACACATATTCCAAGACAATTGAATCAAATTACGGATAACCTAGCTAATATTGTGTTAGACTGGCATATATCACATCAAGCTACCTCTACACATACATAAACATATAACACAAACTGTCATCACATATGTAGATTAGACATCATCAAAACATATGTAAACACCACATAGACCTCAAAAATGTATACTCATGTATATATCACAAGGTCCACAGTGCCATCCAACTGTTTACATACAAAAATACAACCATCCGCAGGTTAATGAAGCACCTCGGTACAAAATGGGCTCACCAGCCTATATACAAAAAATATATATACATCAATGCATAAGAGCACCACTTACGGTGCCTCTAGAGCACCACCGCCTGCTCCTCCCTCAGGCAGTGGTGGCCCACCACCACCTGCCCCAGGAGGTGGTAGTCCCCTCCTACCGATCCATCCTGCCCTGGTGGCAATCGTCCGGTCATCATCGCAGCAGCCACTGCTGCTCGTCGTACTATGGCCCGCCATGGCAGCGACACCCCCACACACTACTCCAGGAAAGCCTGATCATGGATGCAAGACCATATGCCCTCAGGCACATCCTGTAACACCGCCTCTAGAAGAGGGCGTATGTCCTCAAAGTCCACTCCGGTAGCCGGCCAGAGGAGCATGTGATGGCCCAGCACCAGGGTCATCAAACCGACACCTCCTCGCTGCCCTCTCCGGCTCAGCAGGTCACACCACGACATCCTCACGTCACCGTGTCTCTCCCCGCGACAATCTCTCCGGCTCCTGGCGAGCCGACGCTCTCTGCAACTCCACCTCACGCCTGCAAGGTGCCACATCTGCACATGCAAACAAGCAAAGGATAGTATCAACATCTATATCATATACATAAGGCATGCTATCTCAAAAAATATAGAAACATACACATCAACATCATCAATCAACATACCTCGGTGGTCAAACACCTCCCTTGGAGGTAGCACCATGTCCGAATCATCCCGAAAGTCAACCCTGGCATAGGGGTACCGTAGTATCACCTGCGGAATCTTCCGCCATACATGTGCTGCCTTTGTAGTGAAGAAGTGGCCACCCTCGCCACCACCATGGCGAAGCAACACGGTCGACCACCGCCTCAGCCACGGCTCTCACGCCCCAGGCGCACCCAATAGAATCCTCACTCGCAACATCGACACCCTCTCCAGAAACCAGGCCACCAGGATGGACCCGAAGGAAAACTCCCCCGTATTCATTGACCGACAGTGGTCCAACTGCCCCACCATCCTCAAGTGCAGTGTAAGCCCCCAGGCGAAATGCTCGCCGACCAACACTCTCTCCATCACCCTCAGTTGGCCACCGCTGATCTGTTGCGTCGCTAGTGAACCATACACCCTCAAAATCATCGCTGTTATGTAGCGATGTGCTAGGGCATTTATCGCCCCGATGCTCACCACTGAGCCAGACATATAGTTCAGGCCCGAACAATATCTCCGGCCCACCGTCGCGAGCGGTGTATCCCTAGGAAGCACCGGCTCCGCCAGTAAGGGCGTTCCCTGAAATGGGAGCCCAGTCAAAAAGTACACATCCTCCACTACAGTGAAGGGAATCTACTCTCCCCGCACTATAAAGAAGTGTAGGTCCAAACTCCACATCCGGATAAGAAACTGCAGGAGATACTCCTGTGCCCGAATCAAGGGGCACTCAAAGAACTTCAACAACACACAGGCCACCAAAGTCGCACGTACGCCTGGCTCCTCAATAGCCACGACGTCTCGTAGCTGGGACCAATCTCGCTCTCGCCAACCCACCGGCATCGTTCAAACAACTCACCTGCACAACACAAAACCGTCCTCAGTTAGCCACATGGACAATGAAAAACCTCAAAAAGACATGTTTTATACCTTGCCTCAACTGCGCGGTTTTACACCCCACAGGCATGCACATATGTGCACATGTTCACTACATAGGCGCACATGAGTGCGCGCCTGTTCACTACACAGGCGCGCTCTCAGGCATGCCTGTTCACTCTACAGGCGCGCACATGTGCGCACCTGTTCAACCGACAGGCGCGCCCATGTGCACGCCTGTTCAGCAGACAGATGCGCCCATCATGTGCACCCTTAATTCCCTCAATTGCGCTCCCATGCACGTCTGTCTGGTGCATAGGCGCGCACGTGTGCATGCCTATTATCGGATCGCCCGCGCATGTGGGGCCCATACCCCCTCAACACCTCTGTACGGCCCTCCATACAGCCCCTGCCCAAAAAATGAAATCCTAATTCTATGCAGGATGATCAGACCACTAACCTGATACTTGCAGGTCCTCAATCGGATGCCTCGTCCTCCCCAAATCTCACAATATCCTCTGAATGCTTCTTGTCCAATCACTATAGCAGCAAGTACAAATGAGGTGGCAATGTGGGCCCTACAGCTATATATAGGCCTTTTTTCCAAACTTCCACTCACCATTACGGGAGCCCACGGTGTCCATTTCTCGATCCATCTTCAGCCACGGGATCAACATCCCATCATCTACATCACAACATTCCTTGGGCCTCTTTTCATCCTGAGCCCCTGGGGCGCCATTTTCTCCATACCCTGATCAGGTACGCATGCGTATATTCACACTTATCAAATACATGCTCATATCTTCGATTCTCTTCAGATATTGTTCACGTTGGGTATTTGGTTTTCATGTGTGCAGGTACTTGATCATCATACATCGGCACAACCCCTTCAGGTATATACTCAGCACTGGCATGTAGTCCTTCCCTCTGTATCGCACTTACATTTCCAGTCACACCCTCTGACATTTGCCTCTAGGATCCCCCTTCCCGGCTCTGCAGTACCCACACTTCCATTTGCATCTTCGGTACTATCACCCGGTAGCATTGTTACCCACATGAGTTGTCCCATTCATAGCACCTTTTGGCACTTCTGACACTCATGCTGTTTTTGAAAACCCTTTAGGGATGGGAGTCCCGATAGTCTTAAATCATGTCGCGAATCAACCACATACTCCTTCTCCTCATTTTTCTAGCTTTCCCAATGGACTCCCAGATTATCTCTCCACAGTTCTATGGTCGGGCTGCACCTTCGCAGTAGCATGAACCCTCCATTTCATCCACAATCTGTCTACCCATCTGCAACTCTCCCTTCATTTCACCCACCTCATATAAGAACCCACCCATGGGGGCCCCACCCTTCATCAGTTCTCCGAGCAAATTATGCCCTACACGGGCCCACTATATCACACTGGGGCACCCGTTTCTGTATTTGTACATTTCTCCCCAATTATTTGTTATTTATTGTACAAACACCTTTATTTTCAGTCATTACATTACCTTTTTTGTCGTCACCTTTGGCGACCTACTTCCCTTTTTGGCCAACAACAACCCATGTCACCCTTGGTTGGAGCACTACTTATCATCCACCCTTACCGGCATCGTCCATATCTTCAGAGTATCCCACATGCCACTTACCTCTGCCCTCTGAATTTGTCCACCTTGTCCCGCCTTTGGCACAACTTATCCCAGGTCTTGTCGTCCCCCTAACACTTGACCTCGTTGAACGGTGGCAGCCACTTTTTATTTCACGCATACTCCAACCAAGGGCAGTCTTGAGTCTTCCCACATCTTGACTTCATCCATGTACCTCCTCCACTTCCTCACCTCACCTAGTAGATTTCACGAAGCCATTTGCTTCTAAGAGTCACATCCCCCTTTTTTGTCGACATCAACACAGTTTTCTAGAAGGGCGACAGTATATTGATTCTCATTATCCACTCAATGGGAGATCTCGGACGACACAGGGTGAAACACCATTGCTCCTTGCTATCGTTGACCTCCATAACATTCGACGCCAACACTTTCTCATGTTACAGTGGGTCTTACTTTGCAACTATTGCAGTTAGTTCTTTCATTTGCCGAAGACCTCTGAACTAGGCTGGGCTATCAATGCCCACATAATCGGTGATACTTGTTACCGTGATCACTGCCTACTATTCAGAGTATGTTCATCTACAGAATTGTCTTCTGCCTTTATCATGACCGCCCCCGAGGGTGCTGTAGTTTTCTACACCAACACTTCAGTCATATTTTTTTGGAGTTACATGACACGAGCATGGGGCATGCCCGCCTCGTTTGTGGAAGGTCGGGTCCTACCGGTTCCTTTTTCCCTCCAATGGATCACCCTGGCCGATCCCACTATTGCTCTCTCTTACAACAACATTCTCAGTAGAAGAAACATTGATGGATTTCGGCTATACGTGTGCTCCTAACCTCATCCATCAGGGGGCATCTGTTATCACTAAAATTTCGTCCGCACATGGTTACAAGAATTCAACATCGTCAAACAGTGATGAAGTCATCCATGGACCTGAATTAATATCAAAGAATTCATAAAAGGGTCAAAAACTATACAAAGTAGTGAAAAATTGAAGAGCGCTATGTAGATATTGGGCCCGCGCGCACATGCGCGGAACAAGAGCGCATAAATCGTGCACATGCGCATGATGCGCGACTGTTATCGCAAAAAGACGTGCACCTGCTAAACGACGCATTTATGAGAATGGTCGGCCTCCTACCCACTTATGGTTCAGCTCCCAAGCCGATTTGACCCTCAAATATGGACTGGATTCGACTGGATGGCTGGTCAAAGACCTAGAAATGCCCTAATTAGCCTCTTTTCACACTACAAAGAAGTTAAACAATAGCTCAAAGGAATGCTATAAAAAGGCCATGGATGCACCTCATTTTTCAAGGAATTCAAAGTAATGTTATGTTGCCTCTATTCTCTTGAGGACTCCATCCTTTTCAAGAGAATATTGCTACCATTGCATTCGACAATCCATCTCACCCATTGAGTGGATTTGTAAAGAGTTCTTTCATCATTTTCCATTTTTTCTTTGTTGTAAGAAGAGCTAGCTAGTGGGGGTCCAAGAGCCCTCCCTTGGAGGAAGAAGGGACTCATAGTCCCCTTTCTTC
>ML784151.1:16524-29457 GCA_009831015.1 Picea engelmannii | reverse complement strand
CTTATGGTTCTTTTTGTTTCTATGTCCCTATGCTCATGAATTTAGTTTTTATTGCATTTCTTAGTTTATTTCTTAATTGTAGTTTTTATTTTCTTTCCCTAACTCTTTTCCTTGCAGCTGTCCTGCTCAGCAGACCCAACTGAGCTTGAAAGCACCTCTATTTCGCTCACTAAGGTGGCAGAAGAGGTGCAACAATGTGCCTACCCCTCCAGGGGGACAACCACCTTTTCATGTTCCTTCTGTAGGAAAACCTCCCTTTACTGGTTAAACCTCGATTGTTAATCCACCTACGACAAGGGGGAAACCTTCTTTTTCCGGAAACCCTTCACAATCCCATGGAGTATCTTCAGGAGGCACATTTACTCAACCCTACATTGGGGGGAAATCATACACTAACCCATAAGGAGGAGTCTCAAATCCTGTTCCTTCTGGACAACCTTATTTGGGCGTCCCAAATCCCACCTCGGGTCCTCAAGGACAACAACCGTATCCTCCCCAAGGGTCTAATATTTATCCTCCCCATGGGTCTTATGTGTATCCTCCTTAGGGATAATCTGTTTACCCCCCTCAAGGGAAAACTATTTATCCCCCACAATCGAATCAACTGACATACGCCCCTCAGAATCCACAGAGTTTTCCTCCACTCGTGAATTTTCCTCAACCATCATTGAATCCTATCTATCCTGGCCAACAACAACCATATGTAGGAGGACCTACTGGATACAATTACCCATCTCAACTAGTTTATGGTCCTACTGGTGTCCCTATGCCACACCAGTACCACCCTTAGGTTAACCGACAATTAACTTTCCTTGCTACTTTGGATCTCCCAGACTTGTCTCAGTTGACCAACGATCTCATATTGCATTTTCCTGGAGAAGACCCAAATAACCATGTGATGACATTCCATTTATGGTGTTCATCAAACTCCTTAATGGATGATTCTATCCATTTACGTCTCTTCCAACACATGCTTATGGGCTCAATAACCAAGTGGTACATTGAACTTCCACGTGGTTCTTTTCAAGATTTCAACTCCCTTTCCATGTCCTTCCTCACGCACTTCCAACTACCCATCCGTTACTAGACGGGCACCAAACTATTGAACTCCCTTCGTCAGACCAACTCCATGCATGTCTCTGATCACATTCAGGAGTGGAGACGACGATGAAGGTTGTGTTGACGATTAAATTTGTCAACGAATTTTTTCCCGCAAAGTGTTACTAAAGACTATTATTATAAAAAACTAAACGATACTAGTAGGTGGGACCCCCTTGAACTATTGAATATAAGATTTGTTCATTTTTGATGTTCTGATGATATGCGACATGACTTACATGGTTGGTGAGATATTGTTGTTATTGGTTATTATTTGAGCTTATGAAGTGTTGATTCCTAATGTTACTATGACCTATGATATTCATTAATATCATTGATATCTCTTATTATCACACCTGCACAATAAACATGTTCGTGAAATTACATGAAGGACAGTTTTTAGAAAGGCAAAAATACTATAACAAATGCAAAGAGAAGGGATCTAACTCTGCAATTTTTCTATACTACATTCGAACAATTGGAAAGAAATGAGAAACAATTGCAAAGGGGAAGAATTTAAAGCTATCCTATTTACTGTACTACATGCATGAAAGACTTAACAATTATTGTTAAATCCTAGCTAACAAGTAAATGGTTATGCAATTGTGATTGAATTATATGTTTAATACACATATGGTATGAAATGTTGGTGGCACATTTGGAAAGGTGATAGTGCTAATGGTTATGCAATGATTAATTGTCTTATGTGGTAGATATACATATGGTATATTTGGATAGATTGAATGTTGGTGGCTCATTTGACAAGGTAATGGGCGTTAATGGTTATGCGATTTTGTCTGAGTTATATAATAAGGAATTGGATATATGATGTGTAGAGTGCATTTGGCAAGTAATATGTGCATATTCCAACGCATAGTTAAATTAATGGTGAGATGGTTGGCATGTACTGATGAGTAAATGAATTGTGGGTGGAGGCGACATGCATCTACTACACGTCACCTTTACCCCTCCCATTAGCCGCCACCCTAGTCAGGCTATTGTTCCATCTTGCTGCTATGGTTATGCTCCAAATTCTTAGCAGAGAGGAACCACTCGGCCTGCTTGCATTTTAAGGAATTCGATTATAGGTATCTTTGTTTTTTGGCCATTCGTGACTCTGCTCTGGTTATGAAATGATTAGTGGCTCAAGTTTATTGGTTTGTTCTTTCCTAAGTATTGCAACTGGTAAATTTGTGTTCTTGAAATGAATGGTTCTTCCTTCCATGATATTGAATTCGTAGAAGTTATTTGTCATCCTGGGTGGTAACTCTTTGTTATCCTTGTTGGTTTAGTTGGAGAGTTTTTGTTTGGTCTTGGGTGGATAGCTATCTTCGCGTGTTTGTCACTAAATCTAGTCTTTCAATTTTATGGGTTTAATGGTTGAAGGCATTCTACGTCACTATGTTTTTGTTCACTTGGGAATTGGTTGATTGCACCAGTAGGGGTCATGAAATGAGGTTCTTGTTCTTCTTCAACCCTTTATTCATTTATGTGCTATGTTTTTTCACTCAAAGAACATTAGGGTTATACCTTGCGTGCATTAAATAACTTTTGCCAGGCCGAACTAGAGCCCTACCTTTCGGTTATGTCCCCTGTCATGGATTTGAAGCCGTCCATGAATGAGTCATGGTTCTTCCTATATGCACTATGGCCTCAGAATTTTCACCATTAGAAAGATTGGTTTTGCTCTCCCTGTGTTGGCTACAGAACAAACCTTAGCCCTCTAGCCTGAAGATTGATAGAGAAGACTAGCCTAGCCTATTGGTTTTACAACTTGGTTACGGTTGATTGGTGGTATAATTGTCGACTAGTTCAAATACAATCTCGCCCAGTTGATCATGTGACAGTCATGTTGGTTGGTATATAGTCACTACCTCTATTATGACAGTGGTAAACCCTACATTTCCAATTGCAATTTCAAAGTACACACAATCACTCTCTTTATAAATCACTATTGTTTAATGGAAAGGGCCACTACCCCAATTCGAATCGATGCATGGGTATGCGTTGTTATCACATCTTGTTAGGTCAATTGATTTCTCGACAGTGAAAAATTGGTTGGTTGGTACACAGTCACTGGTGTTTTCACACTAAGGATTGTTTGGATGTTTAGCTGGTGTTGGTTACAAATGTTTGACGTTTCTCATGCATGTCGCGTTGTGTGTATGGTGTTTTGCAAATGAAGTAATGGTCATGGTAACTGTGGTTTTATTTTGGGGCCGAATATATATTGAACCGGATGAATGTAGAAACTATATCCACTATATCCTTATGATTGTTCGTTTGTATAAGCCTGATTTTGCAAAACATAATTGATCTCAGTTGGATTAAATCAAAGTTATATTGTGTTAGATTGATGACCCAACACAATGGATTGAGTTATTGTTGTAACTGTGTGTTTGAAGATATTGCATCATGGTGTTTTGGTGTCTGTGCACTGTGTATAGTATGGATAGATTGGGCTTCATAGGGTTTTTAAACATGTTTAATTGTTGCAATCGATCATTTGTTAAGAAGGGCATGTTTTCGAGACCTCGTCGTGTTGGATGGATGGCCCAGTTTTTAAGTCACATTGATTTTTTTTTTTTTTCAGTGGAAGAACTACATTGCCTGGGCGAATTACCCTGTGCATAGCTTGTGCCTAAATGGTGGTTGTTGGTTGTATGTTTAATTGTGAATTCGGGTGTTGCAATTTGGTCTTGATTATGTTGGTTACTTCCTATATATGTTTAAGGAATATCATTTCATTTAAATGATAGGCCTGATTGCAGTGATAGTGACTTCATTGTTAATTTGAAAACATGACTTTTGAGTATTATTGTGGATTGAAGGAATGTATGGGCAATGGTTTATTTTGATGGTTTACAGATTGGAAATGGGTATTGTTCAATTTTTTTTATAAAATGCAAAGTATGTAAATGAAAGGAACATAACCCCTTAAAAATTTTGTGGAACACATACTGTCTTGTGGTGGCACTGTGTTGGATATTTGATTATGAACAATGAACTAGTTAATTGCACATAAATTGTTATTTGGTCAAAATGATTGATGGTTGACACATCTCTTTTCGCAGAATGTTTTATGGATCACTTAATTAATTTCATGAACAATAATCATCTTTCTTCCCTTCCATGATTTCATTTCCCGCTAATTACAAATCCCATCACCTTCCCATTTCATTTTTTCAGTCCCCATTCTGAGATTGATTATAGTCAAGAGAATTTCTGTGCTAAGGAAGTTGAAAGTGGCAGTGTCTTCTGTGGATTACAATGATGTTTTATAGGTTTGATTTTCAGTAGTTTTTTTTTGTCATGGAGAAGTGATCATGTCCTTTTCCCCCTCATTATATCATATTTTCTCTCAATACAAACCCCTCACATATCCTATAACCCTTTTTCACCCCCTGCTCATTGATTAACAATAAAACAATTTGTATGGATTGGATTGCATGAGTCTGATACATTGCTGAGCCAAATCTATTTCATATTTTTAAGACTTTTCATTTATGGTTATTTAAAAGACTTTGCTAATCGATCACACATGCAGGATGAGTTTTTTCAGTTGAGGTAGCCATGGCCGAGGAAACAGAGGTAGAGGTAATTGGAATCGAGGCCCAACAAGGCCCAGCTTCTCCATACATTTTGACGCTGATTCACAAGAGCTTGGCCAATTGTTTCATGTCAGATTTTTCAATTGGATTAGGCAGGGAATAGTCCAACCTAGGCCTCCTTTCCAAGTCCTGCAAGCACCTGGTATCCCTATACCTCCTCATGTCTCACTACAACCTGAGGTCCCTGAAAATGATGGATGGCAGGAGATTGTCCACCCGACAGTATCCCAACATCGTGGCTGGCCCAACTTGTCTTTGCCTGCTCCTCCGTCGGTTAACCCCATTTCCCAAGCTCCCCCTGATCACTCGCCAGTGAAATCCTCCCATGCTAGCAAGATATTGAAAATTGAGGCCCACCATGCCCTTGATAAAGGAAAAGCCACTGCTTCCCCCTCCTCACCCTCCAATGGCTCTGACAAATCTATGTCTTCTTGGATTCATTTGAGGGATGATTGTTCCCACATGATCAACGAGATTAGGCCTAAAGGCTCTGCATAGCCAAAGGCAAATTCAGGAAAATCAAGAGGTGAAAACAACAATCAAGGAAGGGTTGCATCACAGACTAGGAAATAGGGCTTTTGAGTTTTTATGATATCTATTATTTTGTGGAAATTGACTTCAGGGATCTTTGGACAACATGTTTATTTTGGATATATGAGTATTGTTTTTGAAATAATTTCAAATTTCATGAGTTTAAATTACCAAAAGAGAATATGTTGATGGGAGACACAAGGAGGTTTGTTTTTCTTAACTAATGGTTATGCTATGATGGTTATGATTGTTATGATTTAAAGGGAGTCAGAAGGTGTCCCACCTACTAGTTATTATTTATTTATGAACCTTATTATAATTATTACTCTTTCCACTAACTAAAGTTAGTTGAGTCTTTTAATTAACTTAACTAATGAATTGGTTCAACTTCTTCAACCAATTACAATTTGTTAAAAGCAAAAGGAAAGGGAGGAACAAGAGGAGGATAGAAGAAGAAGCATGCTAAGGTTTTCTTTTTGAGTTTATGTTGAGATAGTTTAGTTTTCATTCATTCATATGTTCATCACAAACTAATTCTTTTTTATGATACCAGGGTCTTATTGTACACAACAATATTCAGGGCTGAATCAAATCATTCAGACACTTGTTTTTCAGAGGTGTTGATCTATCTTTGACAGTTTGTGTAGATTTGTCTGTTTGTGAATTAGTTTTCATGACTGATAAAGGCCATTGTGTAGAGTCGAGTGGGAAAAAATATGTGGCAAGTGGATCCAGCTTTTAGATTTCAGTTTTGGGTTACTATCAGAGGTATTTTTGTATGTTCCATCGAGGATGTCTAAGTTTGACTTTGGTCCAAGATTTCTGTATGAGATTTGGTAAAGAAAATGACTCTTTGGTGAATCAGAATGAATTAAAGGATTTATTTATGTCTCATCTGTCTTGATTATCATCTTGGTGTCTTTACTTATGTTCTTACATTTATTTCAGGAACTGTTATATTCAGAAAATTACATAAAAAGTGAATTTCCAGCCAACAAGCTTTTTGTTGATAAAAGACTAGCCTAAGAACTTGTAATTAATGCTTGTGAGTTAGGATGTTATTTTTGTTGGCTATAAACATAGGGTGATATGTCCATCTACTTTTCTTTAGCCAAGTAAATTCTGAAAATGCTTGAGTAAGATCATTTCATATCCTTTCCTCAACATTTATTTGGCGACCATACTGGGGATATCCTTGATATCTCTCTGGTTAATTTTTAGATTTGATTTTTCATCGATACATCTTTCTTTTCTAAAATTGGTTCTTTGACTGTTTGACTAGTAATGTCTGTTACTGTTGCAAGGCAGCCCAATATCGAGTCCGATATTCAAGACCAGACCAACATTTCTTTGAACCTGTTTAACACCATTCTAGACACTGCTAATACCCATGCCAAACTTAACCATTATTGGGAAGCAATTGAATGAGATATTAGTGCTCAAGAACAATTGGAGGCTAGACGTAGACAACCTAGAAATCAATAGTAAACCTTTGTTTCTTCGAGCTTTGGTCTTTCTTTCATGTCCTTGGACTCTCGTGCTTCTAGAAGAAGAAGAGGCTTGTCACCCAAAATCAATCCTATTGCTGAAATAGGAAGAAGAAACATTGTGTTATCTGCCCAACAAAGTGATCTAAGGAGAACTTTATCTGATTCATCCAACTCATCTTTCTTTCCCTCATATATCATCCACAAGTTGGCATCTAGTGGTGGCTCTGGTGGCACTAAAAGTGCTCCATATTCCCAATATTCATCGTCACCAGTGATTGCTAGCTTGTACAACTACCATATCCCTGTCGAATCTACTAAAAACCCCACCAAAGTCATTAAAAAGTATGGGATTTTTCAGTTCGAAGAAGATGCCACAACCACACCGTGGCATGTGTCCTCTCCTCTTAACCTAGCACCGTCTACTCGCCCACTTCCGAAGTTTAAAGAGAATTTGCCTAAGTTTTCAGGAAATAACACTGTCAATACAAATGAACACCTAGTGGAATTTTCAAATGCTTGTCATAACATAGTGGCTAACTAAAATGACACTTGCATGTGCTTGTTCGTCAATTCCTTCGAAGGAAAGGATGCGACCGATTTCTTTGACCTTCCTCCTAAGATCCTATATACTTGGGAGGAGTTAATCTATTGGTTCTAATCCACTTATGGGTAATCCAAAAGCCCTGTCGAAAAGTTAAGGGAATACAATAACCTCACTTATAAATATGGTGAGACCATCAAGTCTTTCAACTTGCGTTTCACCAAGTTGTACAATCAAATCCTCGAACTTATCTGCCCTCAGAACCAAGCCACTTTCATGCATTACTACAATGCATTTCCTTCTCCCTACCATCATAGGCTTGAGGAAAAGGCCATTAATAATCTTGGTTCCTCTCTGCATACTTGCTCAAAGTATGAAAAACAACTTGAAAGAACTGGTCTTCCCCAAGGGGAATCAGTTAGACAAACATACATGTCCACTCTCTTGCAGCTAGTACATGATATGAACAATCATATGATAGCATTCGAGGAAAAGGGTATTGTCTCCCCTCTCACCCTTGGAGCTTCATCCTCTTCTACACCCCCCTTTATAAATCCAGTTGAAAACAATTTTCAGCCTAAGGCTATCCTACCTCGGAGTTGGTGCAACTTTTGCGAGGAGCACCACAAAGAAACCACATGTGAGGTAAATAAGAGTTCCAGAGATAAGATCTTTGGTAAGAGACCAAAATCTACTATCGTTGTCCTAGACTTTGTAGAGCCAGATGATGTCATGGTTATTAACACTAGGAACAAAGCCTATGCTCCCAAGGGTAAATTTGATCCTTCTCGTAGTTCTTCTAGCTCGAGCTCATCCTCAACCGCTACTACATCCCAGGTTCCTAAAATTCCTGAGAGTCAAAGAGTCACACCCCCTCCTCCCTCTTCGAAATACAATATCTTGAATCAATTGGCCAACATCAAAGCAGATGCAACCCTCCTAGACATGGTTGCCATCCCTGAACAATAGATGCATCTGAAACAATTCATGGAAGGAAAAGATTCCATTGTAGCCAATATTTTTGAAGAGGTATATGAATATGATTATTCTATAAATAAAGTAGGTGTAAATAACTTTGAATACCCTATAAAAAAAACCCCTTTTTATATTTCTATAAAGATCATGGATAAGATTGCCCATTGTTGCCTCATTGATGGTGGTTCAGGCCTAAGTGTCATGTCGAAGATTATTATGGAAGAGCTAGGCTTGTCTTGTGCAAACGAAAATGCTAGAATCATGCTCTCCTATAATAGTTTACAACAAAAAACCATAGGAGAGATTAAAGATGTGACCCTGGTTTTATGTGCTCATCCTAAGATAAGGACAACCCTCAACATTCAGGTAATTGATATTCCTGTAACAAACTACTTAATTATCTTGGGAAGAGATTGGAAAGCCTTAATAGGTGTATACCTCTCGCTCGATGGGACACATTTATCCGTTCCTCAAAATGGAAAGAATATTATAGTCCTTAGAGAGGGAAGGATTTCACCCTACATAGAGAATGTTCCGCAATCTAGCGTAAAATATATATAAGAATACCTAGGAGTGTATTCCATCTTTGTTGAAGAAGATAATATTCCTTTGGAAAAAAATGTTTTAGATGATGATTTATGGCATATTCACTTTGATGGTTCATTCTCTAGTGAAGGTAATGGGGTTAGTATTATCTTGGTTTCCCCTGTAGGAAAAATTCATAATCTGTCATACAGGTTGGAGTTTGCTTGTACAAACAATGTCGCTGAATTAGAATCTTTATTATTAGGTATTGATAATGCCCTTAATCTTGGTTGTGTTCACCTTTCAGTTTTCAAAATTTTTGAGCTTTTTGTGAACTTGATACGTAAGACATGCTCTCCCAGCGACAAGCTAATGGAACGATACTCCCAAACTGTTTTGGCACTTGTCTCAAATATTCTATCTCTCAAAATCACTCATGTTAAGAAGGAGTTGAATTCAATGGATAATTGGTTAGCTGTCTTTGCAACCTCTCCTAACCAACAACTCTTGCCTCACAGGCCTGATTGTGCCTTTCAATCTCTACATTCTCCATACATCCCTGAAAAAGAAGGATCTTGGGAGGCCATCCCTAACAATGAGAGAATTTGTGTTGTCATTCAAAATGAACCTCTTAAGCCCAAGGAGATTATATCTGTAGAAAATAATAATATTCCTGAGGGCTTGAATCCTCTTGAGAGTTCGTTTTCTTTGAGTGTTGTAGGCAATAAAGAAAAAAAAAGAAGAGGAGTTACAAAAGAAGGTGATTGAAACCATCCTCCTAAACATTAGGACATTTGAAACTTCAACAAATGTTAAAAAAAATGTCCAATGTTCTGATAAAGAAGAGATGAGGTTCACCGGGCTACTCAGTGAACCCAAAAGGTTTTTGATTGGTTTTATGAGGATCTTCGTGGTTTTGATCCTAGTCTTGCTCAACATATTATGAAACTAGCTAGGAAAAAAAAGAAATTGTTAACTATGCATTGGAAGCACCCTTTCGAAGGGATTTGAGAGATTTCTTAAGGGTTGGAATGTTTTTTTCAGCCCACCATGAATGGGTCTCAATTTGGGAATCAACCTCAAGGACCACAGGTAATATCAGAACTTGTATTAATCTTCAAACTTTCAGGAAATAAATTATGAGAAATCTCTTTTCCCCTCTCAATATGGAAATGTTTTTGCAACAGGTTGTAGAGTCACAGTTAAGACCCTTACTTGACAGCCTGTTTGGTTACAAGAGAATCAAAGTAAAAGGGGAAAATGTTCACAAAACCACTTTCATTACTAATTGTGATACCATGCCTTACAAATTTCGGCTTTTTAGCTTACTTGATACAGGTACCACTTTTTAAAAACCTATGCACATGACTCTCGATGAATTGTTCAGTCTCCACCTCTATCTTGATGATCTAATCGTGTGTGTCAAGGGACTCATGATTACATCAGATTTCCAAGTGATCAGTCCTTTCCAAATTTCTTTTTCCTTGGATACCTACTCTTATTTCTTAAAATATTTACAGGAGCAATTGTTGTTGGCATGTTTTACAGACAGTGTGTGCTTGTCATTGATGGCAAGATCAGAGTGTGCATCGTTGGAAAAATAGGAACAACGTAAATTAGCGTAGAGTCGCACGCAATGCGTAGGTGTGCATCAGGGATGAGGTTAACTCATTTCCAAAGCTTAAGAGAGATAGCGTACTCAGGATCTCAGGCGGATCAAAGGTTGAGGCCTTTGACACTTAGAAATTCTTCTAAGTAAGGAGGATGCGTAAGCTCAGGCAGAGAAGCGACATTGATCGTTGGACCCCATTCGAAATTCTCGATGACCGTCAGATCTGAATCCAGACAAGAGGAGAACAAAGATGGAGGACAGATCTCTGGTGTTAGATCCGAGTGCAGGGTCTGACCATCGTTGGGGATGAACCTGCATGTTCTTTAAAGTGCAAGATCGAAGTGGTGGTCCAACTCCATTTCAGAGATTTGGCTATCGAGGTTTCAGGTACCGGAAGTTGGAGTGTTGAAACACTTTGCAACAAGAATGCCGAAATCATGATATGATATGAGCCATTGAATCAAGATCAGATCTGTATCGTCGAATCATAGGACACGTGGTGAAAGATCGTCATGTCACTGACTAGAAAGTCAAAGGAACGTGGTTCCCTAACCTCTCGGATTTGCGATATGATAAATCGTGAAACTATCTTAGCCGTCAGATCGAGGTTTGTTTTGGACCATTGATCCAACTCCATCTCAGAGTCTCACCTATCGTGAATTGGAGTGACGAGAACCTCCATCTAAGGAATAGCGAGATGTGAGATCATGAAAAGATCAGGACCATCGGATCACCAAGAATGTGGACCGTTGATCTGAGCTCCTTCTCGGAGTTTCGCCTATCGCGACTTTGAGCGATGAGAACCTCCATCTAAGAAATAGCAATATGTGAGATCGCAAAAATATCAAGACCGTCGGATCACCAAGAACATGGACTGTTGATCTGAGCTCCATCTCAGAGCTTCGCCTATCGTGACTTGGAGTGATGAGAACCTCCATCACAGGAATCGCAAGATGCGAACTCATGATAAGATCTGGACCGTCAATACACCAAGATTCTGGACCGTTGATCCGACTCCATTTTGGAGTTTCAGGAATCGTGACTTGGAGAGGCAAGAAACATAACCACATGAGTGTTGAAGCGCCAAAACGTGAAATTACCAAATGCAGTTGTTGAATAAAGGTTGTGGTCACAACCCTTGGTCACATCTGCGAGAGATGGAGGAAAGAGCTAGAGAAACCAAGCTCCTTTTCGGGGATTGCGACTGGGAGTGTCGATACACTTGGTCACCCGAATGCCGAATTTCCAAATGCCGAAATGCTGAAATGAATGCAAAATCGCATGGAGCCAATCCAATGATGCAGGTGAATTTGAGCATAATCGGAGGGATAATATTGCTCCTCGTAGTGTAACTGCTAGAAACCATTGATGGTCTCTGCCAGAGAATTCGAAGATACCACAGTGTGATCGCCAGAGGAGATGAAGAGTCTCCACGCTTCGTCCAGTGAAGGAAGACGATTCTTAGAGGGATTGATAGGTGGATGAGAATTGAAGTCTGTAACTAAAAAATAAAGGATAAGCTCGACTGTGCTAGAGAAGATGAAGAGTATCAACTGCCAGAGAGGCCGAGGAATCTTCGTAGAACATACAGTGATGCTGGACGCGTGGTGGGAACCACCAGAGAAGCTGAAGAGTTGCGATGATGATCAGGCAGAGCACTTGAGATGTGGAGGAAATTGGCACTGTGTGAGAATGCACAGGAATGGCGAATATTGCATGCACAAGGTGTACATAAGCTATATGTACACTGTACAGAGAAGAGATGCGGTTGTTGTTGCTGCTGGAGTTGTTGTGGATGTTTTTGTTGAAGGTGATTCATGCGTGAAGAAGGAGCAGAGTGCAGCAGCTGAATAGAACAGAAGAAGAACTGTGCAGTGAATGGACATGGTGCATAGAGCATAAAAAGCAGAAGAACAAAATGGGCAGCGGATGCATGCTAGAAGACAGTGAGGAAGTCTGAGTAGCAAAATATTGCAGAACAGTGATGGGACTGGTAAGCTGTTATTGAACACTATATCACTGTAATAGGTTTCAGTTTTTCATATTCATAATCCAGGGTGGTTGGGAGGTGCTAGGGAGGACTGGTTTCCTCAGAGGTTCAAGTGGGGGCTTGAACAAAGGGAGTTGGTGCTTCCTTCTAGTTGGTGCTAGAGAAACCAGGGATTTGGTGCTTCCTTCTAGTTGGTGCTAGAGAAACCGGGGAGTTGGTGCTTCCTTCTAGTGGTTGCTAGAGAAAAACAGAGAGTTGGTGCTCTCAACAAGTTGCAGCTTGCAAAATAGAGGTTGTAGCCTCACAATGAGTTGGTGCTCATATGTATGATAATGTAAAGAATGTAAATAATACTTATCATATAAAGAAGAAGAGGTATTTACCTTGTATGGGTTTCCTTGGGAAATATCTGTCTCTGTGTTTCTCATATATGTGACTGATGCTGAATGTGACATTGTTTATTTCCCTGCATTATTGTGATCATCATTGAGTGCCTTGTAAATATCTTAAAAGAAGCATAATTTTTTAAGCATGGTAACAACTGATTCACCCCCCCCCCC
>ML784150.1:328899-343380 GCA_009831015.1 Picea engelmannii | reverse complement strand
TTCAATTTTTTGTTGTACTTAATGACATGTGTTTTACTTGTAATGTAATATGTATTATGTTTTGTTGAAACATGTTATTTTCTTACGTCATGATCTATAGATGGTTGTCAATGAAAAAAATCCATGAAGATGATATAAAGTATTGGAAGAGAGAAATTCCTCGACTAATGTGTGAAATGAAAAAGTATCTACCTCCAACATTTTTCAATGCACAAGAACACTACCTCATACACCAAGTTGAGGAGATTGAAATGTGTGGACCTATACACACAAGGTCAATGTGGATGGTGGAGAGGTAGTTGAAATCATTGAAGGATTTGGTTAGACAAAGAGAATGTCCTGAGGGTTCTATGGTGGAGGGATATATTGTATATGAATCCATGGTGTATATTAGTCAGTGTCTTCCTAAATTAGCAGCACAATCTATGCATTCAGTGGATTGTATTTGGGATGTGAACTCCATCAAAAAAGTTGAAAGGGAGCAGTTGTTGGCGAAAGGTACAATGAAGAAAGTGAGAGGTAATTAAATTGTGGATATTTGTAATAAATATAAATTTTGATTTTTTTTTGTGTATATGATCATAATCATTTAATATTTAATCTTTCATCCTTTTTTAATATTTACCATGGTTATAACTAATATTTAATATTGGTGAATTGTGATTTTTTGATCGGCCAGTTGCTCAAGATTGGGATGCAATACATTTATACATTGCAAACAATCTTGACTGGATGAAGGTATTGATTGATAGATGTAAACAACGTCATGGCAATAGGTTATCATGGAAAGAACTGTCTGAATTGGTTAGAAAATCTCGTCGTAGTGGAGATTCTGATGTTACACAGAGGGAAATAGATTTATCATATTTCTTGAAAGATGGAAAGGAAAACAAATTCACCCATTTTATTAAGTTATTTTATATTATATTATAGTAATGTGACTATAGCTATTTTTTTTTCATATTATACTTTCCAAGTTATATAAATTTGTTTATTATTAATTGATAATGCATCTTTTACATGTATGGCATATTGCAGTTGAAACACCACAAGGCTATGTGGTGCAATGGTCGTAAATTTCACATCAAACAGTTGGATGAAACCAGGAAAGTTTTTGATAGTGGGATAACTGCAGTATTCCAGGTCAATAATGTTTCCTCTAGGAGTGACAAACGTCCTTGAGAATATGAAAATAGTTAATATGGGTATTTGAATGATATAATTGAGTGTGACTTTAATTCCTTCAAATTAGTTTTGTTCGATGTCAAATGGTATAGATTACGAATACATGAACATGATGAGGAAATAATTGTTATTCAACATGCCTACAAATTTCCGATGATTAAAACAATAGTTTTTGAAAAAGAAAATGACTGATATGTTTTTCCAAGCCAATGTGAACAAGTCTTTTACTCAAAGGTTCCAGGTAAGATGGATTGGTCATTTGTTGTTAGATATGATCCAAGAGGAAGGCCAGTAAAGTATACTGTAGATGAAGAAGATGATATTGAAGAATAATATGATGTAGAACTAGAATAGGAAGAATATGGGTCGACAGATAAGGAAGACAAAGAAGATGAACCAGGCATAGGAGACAATGCGCTAGTTATTGATGTTGATATCGATGAAGTTATGCTCGAAAATGACATTGTTGACAATGATGATATAATCAATCCTTTCAACATTGTTTTTGAACCGTATGTTGATACAAATGTTGAGTTAGATGATCAAGAAGAAGATACATAAGAAGGATGATACACATGTTGCATTGGATGAGGTATGTAACTAGATATTTTAATTTGTATGAATTATTCTCTTTAAATAATTTTTTATGTGGGTTAATTACATGGTTTTAAGTTTTATTTCGTTTTTTGATATCCTATGCTACATGTTGTTAATTGTTGTTTTAATGAATAATAATAATTGAATACTTATAGGAGGGTTGTTCGAGAAAAGTCCCAATTGTTTTACAATTGATCAACAATTATTTACAAACCAAATTAACCTATAAACCAAACTAAACTAAATTAACCTATAAACTAACCTTAATTAATTACAGTAATACTCAGATTGGTGATAAAAAAGAGAATGATGATCAAAAGAGGCACGAGGGAATAGAGCTAAATCTCTAAACTAAATGAGACTGTAATTATGAATGCATGCACACACGCATGAATTTTTATAAAACACCAGAATTCATTAATGAAGATATTTTCGTAATGGAGGTTAGATCATGAAAAGGGGTCAAAGAAGACATGGTTGGGTGAGAACTGAAAATGAAAAGGTGACCAAAGAGAAGACCAATTATATATAGGCACATGATCAGTTTTGATTACTAGAATAAGTTTTGATTCTCGTCGACCCCGCAAAGTGACCAGTTAATGGGGCTAATGTTGAAATTTTCAAAAACAATTTATGTAGTCATTGAAATTCGACACGGTTGCACTAGATGCATACCTTGATGGTATGGGAGGGTTTCAAGACTCAAAGATTACTCATATTATACCCACATAAGAGAATGGTTTGTAACTAGATGTCTAATAAGTGGAATATGGTCAATAGCTTAGATGAGAGAAAAAACCAAAGATAAGCTCAAATAACTGAGGAAGCTTGTGCAAAGTTTTGAGTACTTGTCTATAGAGTATTAGTGTGTTTTGAAAAAATTGTGATATAGTCCATAAATATTTATCGAGGTTAGGTCATGAAAAGGGGCCAAATAAGACATGGTCCTATGAGAACTGAAAAGGAAAAGGTGTCCAAAGAGAAGACCAATTAGATATAGGCACATATCTAGTGTTGATTACTAGAATAAGTGTTGATTCTCGTAGACCCCACAAAGTGACTAGTTAATGGGGCCAACGTTGAAATTTTCTCAAACATTTCTTGTAGTCATTGAAATTTGACATGGTTTCACTAGATGCATGCCTTGATGGCATGGGAGGGTTTCAAGAATCAAATATTACTCATATTGTACCCACATAAGTGAATGGTTTATAACTGGGTGGCCAATAAGTGGAATATGGTCAATAGATTAGATGAGAGAAAAAATCAAAGATAATATCAAATAATTGAGGAATCTTGTGCAATTTTTCGAGTACTTGTCTATCCAGTATTAGTGTGTTTTGACAAACTTGTGATATAGTCCATAAATATTTATTGAGGTTAGGTCATGAAAAGGGGTCAAAGAAGACATGGTCATGTGAGAACTGAAAAGGAAAAGGTGCCCAAAGAGAAGACCAATTATATATAGGAACATGACCAGTGTATATTACTAGAATAAGTGTTTAGTCTCCTCGACCTCGAAAAGTGACCAGTTGATGGGGCCAACGTTGAAATTTTCTCAAAATTTTCTAGTAGTCATTGAAATTTGACATGGTTGGACTAGATGCATGCCTTGATAGTATGAGAGGGTTTCAAGACTCAAATATTTCTCATATTATACCAACATAAGTGAATGGTCTGTAACTGGGTGGCCAATAAGTGGAATATGATCAATAGCTTAGATGAGAGAAAAAATCAAAGATAATATCAAATAACTGACAAAGATTGTGCAATTTTCGAGTACTTGTCTATCGAGTATTAGTGTGTTTGGAAAAACTTGTGATATACTCCATAAATATTTATCAAGGTTAGGTCATCAAGGAAAAGGTGACCAAAGAGAAGACCAATTATATATAGGCACATGACCAGTGTTGATTACTAGAATAAGTATCGATTCTCGTTGACCCGAAAAAGTGACCAGTTAATGGGGCCAACATTGAAAGTTTGTCAAACGTTTCCTGTAGTCATTTAAATTTGACATGGTTGCACTAGATGCATGACTTGACGGTATGGGAGGGTTTCAAGACTCAAATATTACTCATAGTATACCCACATAAGAGAATAGTTTGTAATTGGGTTGCCAATGAGTGGAATATGGTCAATAGATTAGATGAGAGAAAAAATCAAAGATAAGATCAAATAACCGATGAAGCTTGTGAAATTTTTAGAGTACTTATCTATCGAGTATTATTTTGTTTTGAAAAACTTGCAATATAGTCCATAAATATTTATTGAGGTTAGGTCATGAAAAGGAGTCAAAGAAGACATGGTCGTGTGAGAACTGAGAAGGAAAAGGTGACCAAAGAGAAGACCAATTAGATATAGGTACATGACCAGTGTTGATTAATGTGAAGGGAGACAAGGCCATATTTTTGGGTGGCATCACCTACTCATGTACTTGAACCCGAAGCATATGAATCATGACATGTGAATGGGGCCAATGTTGAAAGTTTTTCAATTTGTTCTTGTATGGACTGAAATTTGACATGGTTAGAACATATGCATGCAATGACATTATGGGAAGATTTCCGTACTCAAACATGACTCACAAAAACAATTTCACAATCAAACAACAAACCTATAGAATAATTAATGTGAAGGGTGACAAGGCCAATTTTTTCGGTGGAATCACCTGCTCATGTACTTGAAACCGACACATATAAATCATGACATGTGAATGGGGCCAACGTTGAAATTTTTTCAATTTGTGCTTGTACGGACTTAAATTCAACATGGTTAGACTAGACACATGAATTGATGGCATGGAAGGGTTTCCAGACTCGAACATGACTATTTGTGTATTTGCGTGTGTCTATTTGTGACTAGATAAATCAACAACTAGTCAGGCACACACTCATGTGACATGGGGTCGTGTTATTCAACAATTACCACTATAACCTCCAGGCATGAGAACATGACCCATCACACAACACACAAGGTAATATGAGTGTTTCGAACCAATGAATTCACATATATACTGTAGTATAAGTATTGGGTTTTTCAATTCCCATAAAGGGAAAGGTCTCACTCAAAGCACTATGCTAATACTAAAGAATGCATAAGGGTCACACAATATGACTGATCTTTAACTCAATACCCATACTTTCCCCTCAACTCTTATGCAATAAGTTACATGTTAAATCATAACCCATATCAATCTATTGAATGACCAAAAAAATAATCTAACCAATACAACTATCTACTTAAGAGTGCAACATAGGTTTTACTAGATTATATTAATTCATCAACACATATACAAATCAATAATATAATACATCATAACTATATAAAATAAATACAATAAAAAATTGAAGCGGGGGTCACATTCCATTAATATTCAGCATGAACCAATACATCCTTTGTTGGTCAATCAAGACAAAAACCATAAATGGTAATATTGAATGGAGGTATAAAATAAAAATGGTCTTGAAGGTATGGAGGAGGTGAAGGGATAATGACATGTGATGAATCACACCCTGTCATATACAAAATTGATACAAACCGCTTGTGAGTCTTTAGAAAAACCAACAAAACGAGAAGGAATCATAAGGATCTCTTTGAGATGTAGACTATATGGACTCATCATCCTAATGGGGAAACAATAGCATGGATTCCAACATGCAGTAGGTTGATAACTTGGGGAAACCCATGTAAGTGACATACTTCCACCAAGCAAGGGAGAAATGCAGTACGAATGGCATAAACTCCTTTCTCGAGTAGAGTGAGTCCTAATAACATATTTAGAGAATGGAAAAAAAAATGGAACATATACATGGGGATTGTTCTATCTATATTATAGTTTGAATAAGTATACTTAAAAGTGTGGCCATGATCCTAATGAAGAAATAAAAGTAGAAAACAAAATAATGGGTACTAGGTGGAGCACTTGCACACATGAAACCAACACCACAACATATAAGTGATTATGAAAATAAAATCAATGGTGAAGAAAACACAAAAAAGTGAGCTCTTAGTATAACAAAAAGAACTTGATGGAAAAAATGGCTTTGAACGAAGTACTTAATCAGAAGAAATAAATGGAAACATGTTGAAGTTTTTGGGACAATGAATTCAATGGTGGAGACATCACTAAATTAAAATATTGTGAGCACCCATAAGAGAAAGGAGAAAAAATAGGGTTAAATTATTTATAGGGCTTGGAATGAAATCGATGGCCTAGATTTTTCAGAGCTCATTATGGCCAACTCGACTTTTAGAGTTCAATTTAGTGATCACTAGGTAAAAGGGTCTTGACCTCCTCTTTATTTTTTTCCATTCATTTTCCTAGATTTAGGCATGTATGACCCTTATAAAATACCATTAGGTTTTTTGTAAGGTCATATAGGGTTAGAGGAAACAAAAATGCAAGTGCAAAACTATTCTATCATTAGTTTCATGTGTCGTACAAGGGGTCAACTAGATAACTTCATGAAGTTACTTTGCAAATAGTGACATGACATGCAACTATTCAAGATATAGGTGTGAATTGTGTAGTGTGAAGGTCAATACCCCCATGCAAGGACATTGTGCAATTGTTGGATGGACAATTGTGCAATGTGCACACCTATGAGGAAAAATTATGCATATATGGCACAAGAAATAAACTATTATATGTGTAGTAATGATGGTGGTTTTTCCCTTTGATTTTGATTGGTAAATGATCCTATTCACTAGAGGGAGAGATATTTTAAAGATCTATGGAATGATGTGGTTGGGAAACTAAAAGTGGGGAGGCATCTTACATGGTATGGGTTATTCAAGCTAGTTCAAAACCCTTTTATGTGTGCTAATGAGGTGTTATTAAGGAGGATCATTAGGTTTTTGGATATTGATGAGGAGTGTTTTGAGATATAGGGAAAATTTCTAGAGTTGGCACTACTGGACATCTATTTAATGATTGTTTTTCCCTTCCGTGAAGAGGTGGGAGATAGTTGGCCCCAACTAGGAGGGGCTAGGACCTTGGAAGAATTGATCAAGGCTCATTGTGAGTGAGGGATGAAGAAATTTGATGGTGCCATCCATATTGGTGTGATATAGTCTAAGGAGATGTGAGCTATGGTGACCATGGTAGTGAAAATATTGGGATCTTATGGACCACATGTTGTCTTGGGTGGCCATATGCTAATGGGGGAGAAAGTTCTAGAGGGAACACATTTTGGATGGGCCCAAATGTTACTAAGTATTCTAATTAGGAGGAAGTTGACAATTTGTCAATGACAAAGTGGGGTTAAACTTGGATTAGGTATAATTTTTTATTCTTTGAGAGAATCTCAATGATTATATCACACCATTTAGTTTGATCAGGAGGGACCTAGGAGCCTAGGATGTAGTGATATAATTATATAATCAACATTAATTAAAATAATAAAATGGTTGTATAATTGTATAGTTGTATAACTAACATTAATTAAATTGTTATATAGTGTTGTATTATATAATATAAACTATATATTATATATTATATATAATACAATATATATCCAAAATTAAAAAAAAAAAACAATTCTTTGTTAACTCTTGCTCTCGCGACCTCACCTCATGATCACCAATGCATTCTGATCACCTCGACATCATATAACCTCATTGCAATATTCATTTACCAATTGAAAATCACTGCAATATTCATTTACCGATCGAAACTTTGCATCGATTCTCTATCTCACCTCACCACATTCGATCCAGAGCAGAGTTGAAGATGCGACATTGGAGCCCTATCTCACCTCACCACATTCTATCCAGAGTAGAGTTGAAGCTGTGACATTTTAGCCCTATCTCACCTCACCACATTCTATCTAGAGCAGAGTCGAAGCTGCGACATTGGATCCCTAAATCAAAGATTGAGCTATGCTGCCAAAATCACCGGTAAGTGAGTAAAAGATATTGGTGGTAGAGATCAATCTTCCTATAGAATCACATTGGTTGGAAGCCCTAAATTTTCAATAGCTAACACTCTGTACATGAATGCTTGGTTTTTTCAACACCTATGTTACATTTCTTTAGGAAACAAATGTTATAGTAAGGAAAAGCCTAACCAAGCCAACTAGCGAACAAGCCCAAGGAACTTGACCCATTAGATCACTGTGAACTAGATCCAAAACTTTGGTAGCTCTCAATTTGTTTCCCTTGTTAATGGTCATTTTTTATAACTCCAATTCTTTGATTTTGTTTGTAACATTTTTTAAGGATTTTTAGGACTCCTTTGTGCCCCAATTTGTAGCAAGGGAATGGGCTTTGGATTTCTTTAAATCACACATGTTTATAGACTTATATTGCTCCCTAGTCAATACAACAACAAAATCATGAAGGGATTCCATCTTCCAAGTAGTTCCAAAATAATTCTTGGTGGCATGGAATGTGGAAATGAAAGTAGAGTAATTGGGTCCAAGTTTGGAAAGAATGGAAAAAACAAATTATTCATCTTCATTGTCAATCTGGCACAACTTCAATTGCAGCCTCAAGATTTTAAATAGGTGAGAAAGGATGGTGTCAAAAATTCCTAGGCTCAATATGAGGATCCCCTTCTATACGTGGTGTCCTCTTAACACATCATGCTTCCCAAACAATCCTTCCAAAGTAGTCCAGATTTGATTGGGTGAACTATCAAATTTAAGGTGGAAAAGAAGAACAAGAGAGATGGAGAGACATAATAAACCATAGTTTTCATCACACCTATTAAACCACTTGATATTCTCATAATCTAGTATAGGTTCAAATTTAATCCCCATCATGATTCTAAATAGGCCTCGACTCCTAAAAAAATAGCATATTTGATTTCTACTCATGGTAATTAAATGGTGTAAGAAGGGGAAATTGACTTCAATCCATTACTATAGGATTCATGCTACTACAGAATATATTTTGGTAGTTGAGGGAAGGAAGCTTCACAACAATGACCCTACTATGGAACTATGATTTCTATAGAAGAAATATAATTTCTTCAAGGCTATTAAATAAATTAGTGGATAGATCCTTTTGTAGCTTAATAGAAGAGTGTTTACAACACCATGAAGTGACTATAGAATAGAGAATATAGTAGTGTAATAGAAGGATGAACTCAAAGCTTTGAAAGATACTAGAAAATAAAGACTTCAATAGCATAAAGAAAGAGTGTTTTCACCACCACAAGAAATTGTGTAATAGTGAATTGTTTAGCATAATAGAAGCTTCCATTTATAGAGTTTATAAATGAGGAAACAGAGTCCCATGTCAAATATTAGACCATGTATAATTTGTGTTCTTGAAATTAGTCCAAATACATCTTTTTACTCTTCATTGGGTGAAGAAATTCGACTATTATGGGCCCAACTTGACCAAACTAGCTCTTGAAGTGATTATGAAATTCATTGGGGTATGTAATTTACTAGATTTTGGTGTAACAATAATTATGTGAGTATAAAAGGATTTATGACACAATTTTTCACCCCATGACTTAAGATGCCACACAGTTCTCCATTTATTTGGATTTAAATTTTGACTTCGATCCTCCATGAATAATTTATCCTTTATCCATATTTTTTTTCTTCTATATGGTGGTTAATGCTTCCATGTTTCAACTATGTTAAAGTAGTCACAAATAAACGAAGAGGCATATGGAAACTCATTATCCATCCATCTCCAGAATGTTTCTTACTTATTTAAATCATTAGATGCATAGGTGTTGTCCAACACAAGTAGATAGACATCTAAGTGAAGTGAAAACATCATAATTAGACAAGAGCCTTATGGTTTTATCCGCATGACTATTGTTTTCTTTCATTGTGAATTTCCATTTTAATATTTTAATATTTTAATCGTGTTTTTGACTGCTTTGTATCAAAATTAAATGGTTTGAAATATCTTGCAAGACTGCTTCCATTTATCTGAATAATTAGCTCATATTTGTTTTCATTAGCAGTGTACACATAGTAATCAATCAAGAAATTATTTTTTTGCTTGAAACCTCTTGTTCCTTCCCATAGCTAGGTTTCATCGAAGTTGAAATTCTTTCATTTTATCTTCGTCTTGCATGGTTTAATGAGTCAATTCGAAATTCCATTAGTTTCATGACCACTCCTTTCAGTAACAAGAACCTAAAATCAAGCGCTAATTAAAATTTATCTAGCAACTTTGATTTCTTGGGATCTTCAAACCCATCTTATATTAGGTGTAGAGATTTGGAATAGGATTTTTAGAATAACTTTCCAAATATGCTAAATGAGCATAGAGCTTTGAGTTATGGAGTGAAATCCAGTTTCTATATCAATAACTTTGGGAAGCCATTCTAACAGAAGGGTCAAGCACGAGGTTGCATTGGGGCCAAAAAAGTAATAAACCTTTATTTGTTGGTCTTGGTGGAGTGGTTGCACGTATTACGGGGATCACTTGGGAGCAACCGATCTCTATGAGTAATCTCTCAAATTGGTTTTGGGATTAGTTACCCTTCCCTTGCGTGTAAACCAGACTGTCGATTCCCCCCCCTCTGCTTTGGTATAGTAGGTGGCACCATAGAGTCCATAATATTTTAGACCTCCTACCCAAGGTGAGAGCACATGGAAGGTGGTGTTGTACCTGGGATCGATGTTAGCTAGAATCACTCGAACTACTTGGAGGGTTTCCCACTGCTTGGTGAGGTATCTTTCACTAGGGGATTAGTTCATTAAGAAGGTTGTCAATGTAACTTTCCCACCCATCGAAACTCATCCCCTTCGCACATTGA
Source organism: Picea engelmannii (assembly GCA_009831015.1). Lineage (NCBI taxonomy): Eukaryota > Viridiplantae > Streptophyta > Pinopsida > Pinales > Pinaceae > Picea > Picea engelmannii. Next base: position 332,864 of record ML784150.1, on the reverse strand, counting down.
TCCTATGATGTTGGATTCCATCACCAACTAGAGCTTCTTTGTGAGAAGGTTTGTTTGCATGATTGACTCCTAGATTAATTAGCTCATGTTGTTTTTTCTTCTTAGTAAACCTTAGGATTGAGTCTGTGTCTAATGGCATCAGTTCTTGGGTCTTCCAACTAGCATCGTGTCCCATTACTGATCCGATGGTTTCCAATCAAAATGTGAAAATAAATGTTCTTTCTTCTTAAGCCCATATTTCTCAATTTGATTTATGATTATACATTTTTTATTCAATGTTTTTCAAAAGACTGACATAACCATCTATGTAGATTTATTTCTGATAGTCTAGATATTGATTTCCGAAGGGGTCTTCACTATCTAATTTTTATGATTATTTTACTTCAATTTATTTATACAAAGCTTTCCTTGGATAATTATTGTGAATAATGTACAACTACATTTATTTTGCTTCACATTGTTTCTTTTATTAGTTTTTTTAACTCAATTTTTGTATTTCTAACAACTTGTAACCTAGATTTTAATTTATGATAGAAACTTGTATCTTAGGTTTTTATTCAAAATAACATATTTTATCTCAATTACCTAATGGATTTTTCATTAACATGAAGCTCATATTAAAATTGATCTTGCAACATTAAGGAGACCTAGCACCCCTAAGGCGGAAGAGCTCCATTAACTATATCAATAAATTTATTTCCCAATCAATAGTTGCTTTATGGATTATAGAAACATAAATTTCATTCCCTTTTATAGAAACATGGATTTTGTTCCCTTGTTCCTCTTAACCAACCCTACAAGAGTGGTTTTGTCACATGTTACTTCTATGCTAGAAGCTCCTCCAAAAGTGGATTTGGATGCCAATATAATGGGGTGCTCATTAATACATGCATTGATTTTGGTTCATGAGAACCAAATAATATCATTTCAATAAATGGATTTACACCAGAAAAATCATGTTTGGACACTTCTCAAGGTAATTGGACATTGTTTATGTGTTTTTGGATCTTCACCCAATGTATTAATGACAACCATTGCTTCCTGACTATTGCTCCCATTAATTATGTCCTAAATCTGCTACAATAAATGTTGAACGATGCTAGAAATATACTAAGGGGATATTCTTGGCACTGCAACTTAAGCATATTGCCAATAAATACCCTGTTTTGGGTCTGAATAATAAGCACAAGATTCCTTATTCAAGGCTGAAAATTTCTACAAACAATGCAGTTTCATACCCTTGTTTCCATTGTCAATCCATCTGAAATAAAATCATCTTCTTATAAGCTCCGAGTTGTTGTAATAATCATGCATAAAAGTACATTTTGTATGCAAACGTAGCTATATTATTCATTTCTCTTCTCTCTATATCTTTCTTGTATCCATTCACCAAGAATTTTTGTTGGTATCCATTCTAAACAATTAAAATAGATGTTCTACTCATTGATTGAATTCTTGAAAGTCCTACTCTGTTACTTTAACCAAAGTTTTTGTTTTGTGTTATAATAATATTTTTAGTGCATCGATTAACCTATCGGTGCCTGCAATCATGGAGATATGTTTCAATGTTAAGTTTGGCTATCTCAATTGTACAATAAGGACAACTTGGGAAATTTCCATTTTGAGCATCAACATAAATGGTGATCATATTGGAAACAATATTATCCCTTATTTTTTATACCTTACTCATCTTGTTGCTTAAAATAACCCTCGTTATATCTCAACGATGATTCATCGTTACTGACCCACCTGTTGATTAAGGTTGGTTGTCATTGATGTCAACCCTTGAAGAAAGACCTGCAGCACAAAGGTTTGGGTAATGGACCCAATAGTGTTTGATGTAAATATGACTCATTATTGTTTTTTCATGGTTGATAAGAATTAAATATGGATGAACTCCAAAGTGGTCCCCTTATGGTGAAAGCCCTCACGGGAAGACGCTTTGTGGAGTAAGAGAACCCATGCTTAATTGTGGAATAATAAGATGAAGGAAAGTGAGTTTGTCAGGGAAAATAGCATAGACGTATATTTCGTGTCATTTCATTTCCGATGGTATGTGGAATGTCACATAATTCCTCACGGTTAGAGAGTTATGGCCATGTGAAGTTGGAGACCGCAGGTTTGGGTAATGGACCCAAGTTTGTTTGATGGGTAAAGGTATGAGTTACAATATATTTTCAAATAACAATATTCTATATGGATAGTACATGTCATGCCATTTCTAGTGGTATGTAGAACGTCACATCACTCCTCACGGTTTGAGAGTTATGGCCTTACGAAGTTGGAGGACCCTCATATGTCATCTAGAAGCCCCAAAAGGTCAAAGTAATCAAAGTGGTTTAAGAGATTTTAAAAGGTAAATAATAAAGTGAAGTGATGAGTGTATTATAAATCAAAGTGAATACAAAATAAATTATTTCATTAATAATTTTAATGGATAAATTAGAAGTGGCCCAACCCTAAAATAAGGAAAGTGGGGCCAAGTGACCTAGAAGATGTTTTTAAGGAAGCTACTTGGAGAGTATAAATAAGAGGCAAGGCTCTCTCATTTGAATCACACTTGATCATATTGAATGTATATAGGTGTATAAGGTATAAAAATGATATCTAAGCCGAAATTTTAAGGAAAGTGAAGAAAAGAAGGCCGAAATGCAAGGAAGGATAAATTCTTTTGATGGTGCTTTCTAAGGTATGTTATTTTCAAGTCATCTCACCATTTTCGCTATAACTTTATTTATATAATGATTCAGATCCGAAAATTACTATGCAAGTGAGAAAACATATCCAAGTATCTGTGGTTAAAAATTTAGCTTGTGGGTCTTTGTATGTTGGGATTTACACTCTGTGGAAAATAGCGTTTGTGGCCAGTCCTGAAACTAGTCAAAATCAGGTGTTTCGAGTAAAAACGTCATAACTTCTTCCTAACAGATCCAAATTCAGTGAGACAAAATGTGTTGGTTAGGTTACCATATTTAGCATGTTTTTTAATAGTTTCATATCATTTTATCAAATATTTTGTGTGGGGCACGCTCTACAAGGTCACTCTCTAGAATAAACCATAATTCAGCAAGGTATGCCATTTTTTCTATAACTCATTTTCTGAGAAGTTCCAAGTAGTTCCACTTGGAGGAATTGCATAAAACAAACTGAAGAAAATTGTGTATCAGTTTCAGATATTTATACAGTACAGGTTCAAATTTATGATTACTTCAAGTTATGGTTGTTGACTAATCCAAAACTAGGCATGGGAGACTAAAGAAAAGTTTGATGAAAATACTAGTCTCTTGTTTTTAAAGTTAAGGAAGGTTTGCAGGAATGTGATCATATACACTAGGTCTATTACAGAGTTACAAATCAGATTTGGATGATGAAATTGATGAGGACTTTTGGTTGAGGTACATGTTGAGTACATGGTTGAGACATGTAGTTGATGAGTTGGTGCACATACATGAGGTGTATAGTTGATGTTTTTGGTAGATATTGATGATTCATAGTTGATGAGTAGTTGACACATGATTGGTACATACTTAGTACATGGTTGGATGCACTTGTTTATGGTACAGGTTGATTACAAGTTGGTGCATGGTTGATGCATTTTTTTATGGTACAGGTTGATTACAGGTTGAGGTACAGGTTGATGCATGGTTGATGCATGGTTCAGATTTATTGGTACAAGTTTACAGTGGTATATCTCACAATGATAGTGTGATAGTGGTTCCATCATTCTACTTCTACTTCAGGGTGGCAGGACGGGGCAAGGACAGGTGGTTGTAGCCACCGTCCGGTTGTAGCCAAAGAACATTGGGGGTTGTATCCTCCTTCTGGTTGTAGCTAGAGATTTGGGGAGTTGGAGCTTCCCTCAGGTTGTAGCCTGAGAAACTAGGGGGTTGGAGCCTCCTTCCAATTGCAGCTGGAAAACAAAGGAAGTTGGTGCTTCCAATGAATGTAATTCTTCAAGACATATA
>ML784150.1:271346-310210 GCA_009831015.1 Picea engelmannii | reverse complement strand
TTTCATGGTTGATAAGAAGTAAATATGGATGAACTCCAAAGTGGTCCCCTTATGGTGAAATCCCTCACGGGAAGACGCTTTGTGGAGTAAGAGAACCCATGCTTAATTATGGAATAATGAGATGAAGGAAATTGAATTTGTCAAGGAAAATATTCTAGATGGATATTTCTTTTCATGTCATTTTTGGTGGTATGTGAAACGCCACATAATTTCTCACGGTTAGAGAGTTATGGCCATGAGAAGTTTGAGACCCCAGGTTTGGGTAATGGACCCAAGTTTGTTTGATGGGTAATGGTATGAGTTATGATATATTTTCATATATTACTATTCTATATGGATAGTACATGTCATGCCATTTATGGTGGTATGTAGAATGTCACATAAATCCTCACGGTTTGAGAGTTATGGCCTTACGAAGTTGGAGGACCCTCATATGTCATCTAGAAGCCCCAAAAGGTCAAAGTAATCAAAGTGGTTTAAAAGATTTTAAAAGGTAAATAATAAAGTGAAGTGATGAGTGTATTATAATTCAAAGTGAATACAAAATAAATTATTTCATTAATAATTTTAATGGAGAAATTAGAAGTGGACCCAACCCTAAAATAAGGAAAGTGGGGCCACATGACCTAGAAGATGTTTTTAAGGAAGCTACTTGGAGAGTATAAATAAGAGGCAAGACTCTCTCATTTGAATCAAACTTGAGCATATTGAATATCTATAGGTGTCTGAGGTATACAAATTATATCTAAGCCGAAATTATGAGGAAAGTGAAGAAAATAAGGCCGAAATGCAAGGAAGGATAAATTCTTTTGATGGTTCTTTCTAAGGTATGTTATTTTCAGGTCATCTCACCATTTTCTCTATAACGTTTTTCCTATAATGATTCAGATATTGAAATTGCTATGAAAGTGAGAAAACATATCCAATTATCTGTGGTTAAAAATTCATCTTGTGGGTCGTTGTCTTTTGAGATTTACACTCTATGGAAAATAGGGTTTGTGGCCAGTCCTGAAACTAGTCAAAATCAGGTGTTTCAAGTAAACACGTCATAACTTCTTCATAAAAGATCCAAATTCAGTGAGAACAAATGTGTTGGTTAGGTTACAGTTGGTAGTATGTTGTGTAATATTTTTATGTCATTTTATCAAATAGTTTGTGTGGGGCATGCTCTACATGGTCGCTCTCTAGAATAAGCCAGAATTCAGCAAGGTATGCCATTTTTGCTATAACTCCTTTTCTGAGAGGTTCCAAGTAGTGCCACTTCGAGGAATTGTATAAAAAACACTAAAAAACATTGTGTATTAGTTTCAGATATTCATACATTACAGGTTCAAAGTTATGATTACTTCAAGTTATGGTTGTTGACTAATCCAAAACTAGGCATGTGAGACTAAAGAAAAGTTTGATGAAAATGATAGTCTCTTGTTTTTAAAGTTAAGGAAGGTTTGCAGGAATGTGATCATATACACCAAGTCTATTATAGATCTACAAATCATATTTGGATGATGAAATTGATGATGTCTTTTGGTTGAGGTACATGTTGAGTACATGGTTGAGACACGTAGTTGATGAGTTGGTGCACATACATGAGGTGTATAGTTGATGATTTTGGTACATATTGATGAGTCATAGTTGATGAGTAGTTGACACATGATTGGTACATACTTAGTACATGGTTGGATGCACTTGTTTATGGTATAGGTTGATTACAGGTTGGTGCATGGTTGATGCACTTGTTTATGGTACAAGTTGATTACAGGTTGAGGTACAGGTTGATGCATGGTTGATGCATGGTTCAGATTTATTGGTACAGGTTTACAGTGGTATATCTCACAGTGATAGTATGATAGTGGTTCCATCATTCTACTTCTACTTCAGGGTGGCAGGACGGGGCAAGGACAGGTGGTTGTAGCCACCTTCCGGTTGTAGCCGAAGAACATTGGGGGTTGTAGCCTCCTTCTGGTTGTAGCCAGATATTTGGGGAGTTGGAGCTTCCCTTAGGTTGTAGCCTGAGAAACTAGGGGGTTGGAGCCTCCTTCTAGTTGCAGCTGGAAAACAAAGGAAGTTGGTGCTTCCAATGAATGTAATTCTTCAAGACATATAAGAAAAAACATTCCGTGATTTTCTCCCGATTTGGGTTTCCATGTAAAACACTGGTGTACTGTGTATGTGTGTGATTTTTTATTTCTTACTGCTCATTATTGGATAATAATTCTACATTGATATAACATTTGAAGAAAAAGGATTATAATTACGTTATTACTGATTTACCCCCCCCTCTCAGTAATCCAACACCACCATCATCCCTTATGATGTCCTGAACAAACCTAACAAGGATATTCTAAATCAAAGTCCTTTGTTAAGTTCTCAAACATTCAGAGGCCTCCCATTTGAAAATCCAAATAAAAAAATAAAAAAAATTGGTTAGTATTGTGTCATTAATAGAATTTAAGATTCCTTACATCCACTTGCAGGTTTCTCCTTACTCTCAAACACTTACTTGGTCAATAATCCATTTCTATCAAAGCGCTCATTCATCATTAGACACATAGTATTTGGCTAAACCCAACAACCTTCCATCCAGAGTAAAAAAAAATCGAAACCATTTTTTGAGAGTTGTTGGTGCTTCATCCTATAACTAATCAAGCAAGATAAAGGAAGACCGAAGTTGCCACTCCACCCTTTTCCTCAACCTGGTTTAACGTAAAAATATAGGAATCGATAAGAGAGCCACTTCTTTTGCTCATATTATGCTCATACATCTAGGGGATATATATCAATTTACTATAGATGATGAGATCACTTGCGTCAGTGACATTGATGATTATGGCATGTAATACATCAGACCTAAAACAAAATAAGAAGAAGAATGGTGAAGGCACAACTAAGTGTTTAAGAGTTCATCCATGAAACAAGTGACAAAGTATGTACATGGGGGATCAAACCCCAATGGTCCAATACTTTGATACTATCATTTTCTACTTAAATAGATAACATATGGATTGATCATATTTGACAGTATCAAAACCAATATCATTACAATAACACCTTGAATTTCTCCTTAGTTACAACAAAATGCCTTGATTCCATTGTTCACTTGACATTGTCAAAACTCTTCTTTATTCTTGGGATCCAACAATGCATAAACACACTGCTTGTTCCTAAAGCAGGGCACATACTCCAAGTCATCATTTGATATGAGAATAAAAGTTTACCCATGATTTATAGGATCTTCCCACATGTTCAAGACTTTTATTGAAATTTCTACCATTTCCCATAGTCATTTATAGTGTTTTATGCCATGTTGGAAACATTATTACAATCAATTTGGCCACTCAAAAACAACATCCTTATTTCGAATTATATATATGTAACCAAGATCCAACAATTTTTGACCAAAATAATATGTCCAAAAAAGTCTGAAAAGAACGAAAACTTAGAACGTTTAAACTAATTTATAACCAGTCTTCAAAACTGTCCCTTCACATTGTTCCAAAATAACATCTTTCAAAGAGATGCACAGGGTTTGACGAAGGATACAATTTTTTTTTTGTGAAATCTATGGTGTTCCCGCCACACCATCAAAACCTTGCAAATAGCTCACATTCATCTTCATAGGTTTTTCCAAACAAAGATCTATTGAATTTGTCAAATGTCCAAAATGGCACTTTGACAAAGGGGAATGCGGACCACTATGCCTTCTTACATCTACATTGGATGCTTATGGTTGGGTAGTGAGATATTGTTCATATGAAAAACATTCATTGGAACAGTTTTGTTTAAAAATAAGTGTTTATCCATGCAATTTAATTATATATTTTGTATAGGACATTGGTTGATTGTTTCTCTCATTTGATGGTATCATAGGACATACAAGCAAACAGGTAGTTGTCATATCTATATTCATTGAGTGAGGAAAGTTCATGTAGAATTAAGGAAAGTGAGACATCTAGTAGGTCTAACAGGCGGAGATCAATTAGAGGTGAGAATATCGGAAGAAAATTCCATAGAAGCATGGAAATATTTCTAGCGAAAGGAGGATCATGTTCTTATAATCATGAGAGCATAGAAGACATCGAGGTTCCCTTGAGGTACAAACATATAGTGAAATGATGGGTACCCAAGGATCTTCTTGAAAAAAACATTTATTTTTGTGTAAACGAAAGGATATACTTGATTGTTCCATCGTCATTACATGTTTTGGGGCTATCTTCCATGGATAGAATAAAGGTCTGCTACAGTGGATTAATTGAATTGATGGAGTATGTCGGACCTTGTTATATCTACAAAGATTGGATACGACTAGTCCAATATACAAAAAGAATACGAAGATATGGCTTGGCTACAAATTATATATAGCTAAAAGACAATGATAAAAATAAAGGAGAAACTATCTATGTTAATGGAAGGCCAAAAGAAGCGGGGAATATTGCAGGTTTTATAAATAGTACACGACCCATGACCACAAACAAGCAACCCAATTGCGTATTTAAGGGGCGTGAATGAAACCATGTATTCGTATGTGCAATACCATCAATAGCTGCAAGGGAAGAATTATTGATTGATTACAATTTGAATCGAATAGATACATACGTTACTATTATGGGGGAGGTACGTATACTATTTTACCCAACCTATAAACAATGACTTGTATTTTATGATTTTTCTTATGTTCTTTAGTCACTCTTTACTTTTATGTTTTTAGCATGCCATGTTTTTGTCCCATGCATATTCATGAACTAACTTTATTTCTCATACATTTGAATTTATTTCTAATGATCATGATCATGGTTCTAATTTTATTGTAATGTGGTAGGATGATCGTGGTAAATCAATAGCCTTAGGACAGGTAAATGAACAAAAAAATTCAAATTGCATTTAATGTGCATTTTGTATTTGTGGCGATCAGTTATTTTATTTGTTTACATAACTAAAATAACATTTATTTTGTTGAAATATGTAGTCGGCAGGCCATGATGTTGATGATGATTCACTTGGTGAAAGGGATTTGTATCTCTCCCCCAACTCTATGGTATTAATAAAAAAAAGACCAATCAAGCGAACAGGGAAGTGGCTCACTTGTTAGACATTCTAGATCAAAATCCTGAAGTCGAAGAAAGGATTAGAGAAGTTATGACAGGGCTTAACACATATAAGGTAATAACCATAATTTCAAGTGGTTTTATTTTTTTGTCATAAGATCAATTATGAAATATTGATTTTTAACTTTCACATTATCTAAACGAAAAAAGGTTTTCTTTCTTATATAGAGATTTTTGGATCATGTTAACCCCGACATGCATTATGTCGGTAGTAGTGGCGCTGCACAAATGCCACAAGGTGCTGATGTAGGTCCTCGTATACCTTCCATGACGTGGATATTCATATCTCCACCTTCCACACCATTAGGTGGGAGCCACAACACACACACCCAGGAAGCCACACAGGTAGGCTCTGGAGGTGGTGATGGAGATGAGGCTGATGATTTGGCCAACTATATGGTTTATTTTCCTAAAGAAAGATGTGTGACCAACATGGGGACCCTTAAGGGTATATTTATGGTCAACTAGGAAGGGCTTCCATTAAAGCAAGTTAAAGTCCCAGATCATTTTTAAAATTTTAATTCTTTGATGTTCTCTATATAGACAAACATAAATAATATAAATTATTATTTTTAAATTAATAATCATATAATATTTTTGCGTGTAGGGAACGACGATTTTTATAAAGTCTTGAAGAACAAGGTGTTGCTGAAGAAATCGATTCACATGGTGGCTCATTGACACTAACTCATGCCCATGTGGCTTTGATATAACTACTTTATGGAGTTTCAATTCTTCCATGTTGCAATATTGAATCTCTATGCTGCTATGCATGCAACATTCTCCAACATACTAATTGTTCTTTCCAATGCATTAGAGCATTTTCATTTGAACAAAACCATTTTCATTGTAGGAGACTTCAATATTGACATGCTACAAAATAATTCCATAACAAAAGAATTGGAAAACTACATGTGCAAATACAGTCTCCATTTTCTTTTGGATAAGATAAACCATGTACAAAACACACTTATTGACCATGTATGGTCGAATGTGCCCATTTCTCAACACAACATCTTTATCTTAGACACAAATTGGTATGATAACGATACAATTGGTATTGCATTTGAATTATGAAATATACATCAAACATATTGAAAAATCATATTTCTATGTCTCAAAGCATATCTGTCTAGCTTCTTACACAAAACCAAGTTATCCAATGATCCAAAAATGAAGGTATTACTGATAAATTGCAAGTTAGTTTAATGTACTTTATGCATCGGATTGATAAGAATGCAAAATACATAAACTTATTATCTTGTTTGTAGAATATCAAATGTGACTTTTACTGGATGATCATTAATGATTTAACAAAATCAGCCATTAATAATCATGATGAAAATTAAGAGAAGAGAACAGAAAAAAAGAAAGAGAAGTAGAGACGAGAACTTCTTAACGGAGTTCACCACTCGTTGGCTATGTCTCCGGGCCCGCTTCCAAGTGGAGGACCTCTTTATTTCTCTTTAAAATGCTCAAAGTTCTCTTACATAGGCTCTTTGTTGTTACATACCATGCTTTAGATCTGTTGTGAAAGACCTCCTTGATTATATTCATACATGCTTCATCAAATTCCTCTCAACAACATGAGAAAACGCCTCTCAAAATATGAGAAAAGACCAAAAATTACAAACTGCTCCTTCAAATCCCTGCATCAAAATTTGTCCTCCAAGCTTCAAAAAGCCTATTTTTTATAGTTTTCATCCTCAGATGAGGAATCCCAATTTCCCCTAAATATTTGGCCTCTTTCTGGAATCAAATCCCCCTCCAAATGGCCAAGATATCTTAAAAAATCCACTTCTAGTCCAAAAATCAGGCAAAAATCAATACTGTATAGTTAAAAACCCACTTTTAATTAAAAATACACAGAATAGCCCCCTTGGGCTATACGCGCACCCCCTATAATTGGTCATATGAACACCATATGGCCAAGCGCCAGTGATTTGGGCTGTGCGTTGGCCTTGGATAGTCTCTAGCTCCTTGTCGTGGGTGCATTGCATGGAACTGTTGGTTAATGGATAGAACCTTTGCGCACCCTTTAAGGGGATATCCCCTGGTCTTGTGGGATCCGACCGAGATCCAAGGGCTAGGGTTTGTCAAATATCCCCACGCCCTTGTTTTTATGGTGGTCACATATGGTAAAAAAAACGTGGGTTGGGGCTATTCCCCAGCCCCCTTCTACCCACATAACAATACATTCAAATTTAAATTAAATAAAACTTGTTTTATTTAACAAGTGACATAGTGTCACATTGGTGTTGGGCCATTTATCAAGGCGCTTAGGTTTGGTGGAGGTCGTGGGTTCAAAACCCATGGAATCCAAACTTATTTTTGGAACCTACCACACTACTGCTAACTGGGTGCCACGTGGTTGCCCATGCCTAGGCCACATGTCACCACCACATTTGACCAAATCACATGCCACATGTCCAATTATGATTGGATCTGTCATCTACCTAGTCAACTTCTGCAGTGTTGCCACATGTCTCTGCCACATAAGAATCATTAATTAGCTTTGGTGATGTCATGATGATGTCAACATTGAATTTTTCCAATTGACCCTTTGACTTTTTAGTTGTTTGAGAAAACGATCAGAGTGCGATAAATCTCGCATACAGAGCCCGTTTGAGAAAGTAAATATATGGCCAGAATCAGTGCGATGATTCGGTCACAATGGAATCGGTTTCATGCAATTATGAGGACTTTCATTTTTTTAGCATTTTCTCAGTCTGGGGAGCCTCCTGGATCATTCCTCCTCACTTTGGAAGCTTTTGGACCACCAAAATTATGCTTTTACTCAGGTAAGAAGTGAGGGTACTACCTCCCCACTTGTCCGGTATCGTCCATCCTTTCTGCTTGGACAATAATCACCTAACCAATCACCACAAACATGAAAACTAAGATAGCATTGTTTATCAAAGTGATCATCCCATCAATCGCACAATCATCTACACTCTTTGTCTCATTTTGTATCCATACACCACTGAATAACATCAAACTAAACAACAATACTGATTATGCAAATGAAAATGACATAACATGCTTCCTCTTCTGCATAGGAACAGTAACCAAAGTATGAAGATGAACCTCATGTTGTACCCCTGGTGACACTTCATGACTGTTAGAAACATATGGAATCATCTCATGTTCAACATCACTAACTTATTTTTTTGTTACAGACATAAGTCTTAAACTTTTGCTTGCATTTACCATTCTTTTTAACTATCCTGTATCTGCAAAAGATCTGTCAGTTTTGATGTGATGAGCACGAACAATGTACTCTTTCCCATCTTTCTTGAAGCAATATTTGTTTTCCTCCCTGTAGAATATAACTTTCCTATCATAAAGGTATGGGCTTCCCAGTACAATTCCACATATGTCCAGTGGCACTATATCAAGATCTACTTCATCAACATAATTAGAAGTGATTGCAAACTTGATTTTACATTTCTTGATTACCTACAAATTATTATCACCATATATCCACCCCAATGGATATGGTTTAGGATGTGGCTTTGTTTCAAGTCCCAATTTATTTACAACCTCTTCACTGATTAGATTTGCTTGTGATCCACTGTCTACAAGAGTATCAACTTTAAGATTATTTGTTATGACCCTTATGTGAAAAAGTTCATTCCTTTTACCCTCATCATTTACAACAACTGATTTAGAAGAGCTAGTACTTGCAACAAAATTTATACCTCGGATTCCCATAGCTACAACCTGTGTCTCATCACCGGAATCTGATCCAATATCCACTTGAACTGTCGCAGCTGTGGTATTCTTCCTTCTGTGATTGGCATACTTCTTTGTCTTCAAGTCGGGATGTAAGATCCAACAACGATCTTCATCATGGCCTACTTTCTTGAAATGCTTGCAAGTAGGCTTCTCCTTTCTTGTTGTGGCTGTCTTCTTCTCTTTCTCTTTCCTTTTCCCTGCATCCTTTCTTTGCCAAGTATCTGTAGAAACACTGTCACCAACATTCCCTTTACTTGATTCAATGTGAATGGCTTGTACACATACTTCATCAAAGTTAGAAGGATTTAGCATACGAATAGTGTGTTTGAGATAAGAATGTAATCCACCAATATATTTTAGGAGTGTCTCCTGTGTATGTAAAGGAATACCCAAATTAAAAGCTTTCTTATGAAATGTCTGAGTATATTCTTGTACACTTTGACCTTTAACTTTCCTTAAACTTTGCCAATTCATCATTTCCTGTTGCAGGTATGCTAATGGATATAATTGTTTCTTCAAAGCAGTGATAAAGTCATTCCAGGAAGAGATTGTTTTACCATTTTTATTGAGATCATCCTTATTTTTGCTTTCCCAACATATGAGAGTTGTTCCTCCCAATTTGAGACTTTCAAGTTGGATCTTTGTTTCATCATCAACAATCCTTTGTATCCTACAATAGACTTCTAACTGTCTTACTCAATTATATAGCTTTTTTGCATCTAATTCACCATCATAAGTGGTTAATTGAAAATTTACATCTAACTTTAATAAAGGCATGTCAGAAGAATGATGAGTTTTTTTAGGTTTATTATCCTTGGAGGGATGTACACTTTCTTCACTTGTAGATGACGAGTATGAAGTAGAAGAAGGTTTTGAAGGTCCACCACCTCCAACTCCTCCTTCTGTTCTTACTGAAGATTCACCTTCTTCAACTTTTGGATTTCTTTGCAGTCTTGTTTCCTGATAAAGTTCCTCTACCATGGATTTCATCAACTGAAATGACTCAAAGAAATCCTCCTCAGATGCAAAAGGACCTAGTTTTCTCGGTGAAGACATGTCTTGTTTATGCGGTCTCCTTTGAATCTTTGTATTAGGAGCCTCAAGTTGGCCTTATCCTCGCTTGAGTTTTGCTATGGTGAGCATCCAATGCTTGCAATTCCTATCAAAACTTCAAAACCAAAGCTCTTATACCATAAAATTGATCCAAAAATGAAGGTATTACTGATAAATTTCAAGTTAGTTTAATTTACTTTATGCATCGGATCAATAAGAATGTGAAATACATAAACTTATTATCTTGTTTGCGGAATATCAAATGTGACTTTTACTTTATGCTCATTAATGATTTAACGAAATCATCCATTAGTAATCATGATGCAAATGAAGAGAAGAGAACAACAAAACATAAAGAGAAATGGAGACAAGAACTTGTTAACGGAGTTCACCACTCATTGGCTATGTCTTTGGGCCCGCTTCCAAGTGGAGGACCTCTTTATTGCTCTTTAAAATGCTCAAATTTCTCTTACATAGGCTCTTTGTTGTTAGATAACATGATTTAGATCTGTTGTGCAAGACCTCCTTTCTCAGATTCATACATGCTTCATCAAACTGACCATGTATAAGATAAACCATGTACAAAACACACTTATTGACCATGTATGGTCAAATGTGCCCATTTCTCAATACAACATTTTTATCTTAGAAACATATTGGTATGATCACGATACAATTGGTATTTCATTTGAATTATGAAATATACATCAAACATATTGAAAAATCATATTTCTATGTCTCAAAGCATATCTGTCTAGCTTCTTGCACAAAACCAAGTTATCCAACTTCTTACTTTTTCCTGGTTTGTAATTGATTTTGGACCAAAAAAAAAATTACACAATTTTTTGTACATATACATACATGGATGAAGAAAAAAATAAAAATGGTACATTCTTCTAATACTATCTATTACTCTATTCCTTTTTTTCTAGTTTATTTATTATATGTACATATTCCTTTTTTTTCCCTTACATATCAACTTACATTCATGTACATTTTGTTTTTTACTTTCTCTCATTGAAACAAACATGAAAATTGGTCAAGGAAAAGAACTCTTAACCAGAAATGTAGAAGAATACATACAAAGGTGCATACTTCTACCTATATTCCATATCCAATTGTTTTTTATTTACTCTGTCTATACTTATTCCACCGGTTTGCAACTCTTCTGGTTTTTTCCTTGGATGCTGCATATTTTCTTGTATATTGACTTATCTTCATGTCAATTGTATTTTCTGTGGCACTTCCTTGAAATAAATAGATTTCTATTCCATATTTTTTGCATGTGTTCCTACGTATCAACTTGCCTTCATGTCCATTGTATTCTCTATAATGCTACATTAAAAAAAGAACAAACTAATTGAACACGAAGATGGATCCTTATGTGCCACAATTGAGAATGTTGGAGTACAATCGTCCAAAAGGTATGGCTATAGTGGTGCGACAAAAAATACAATGCATATTCCTACTGCACATCCATATCGAGTATGAAAAATATACACATGTTCATAGCCATCATTTCAGAAGTGACATGGGCATGGGCAGTGAACTGTCACAAACATCAGCACAACGACAATGTCGAAGGTAAGGATTCATAGATTACGCTCTTGTTAAGTTTACGAAACAAATATCCGCATATATTTATTCTTCTATGCCATGGTAAATATGTTTATATAGTTTAAACCACATGTTTTTTAGTTCAAAAGAACTATCGACAAGTATAAGTGAAACCTCCATCATAGTACAAGGTCCAGAGAGTAAGAGGTATGGTTACAAAACTTGGATCTGCATATGTTGTCCAATTTGTGCATATATTGAAGCTTGTCATATTTTAGAATATATTTGCATGTAAGAATGCCAAGTCATATATTTTCTCTATTTTCTTGTTGAAATAGATATAAACAACATCACTTTTAACTTGAACCAGGGCCTATTGATCTCCAACTATATTTCATGGTGTAGAATGTTTTTCCCATAGTTGATGTGTTTCTATCGCTTGATAATTATCAGACTAAGTGTTGTTGTCTGAGGTGTATCGTTCTTTGCTCCCTTTATTTTTCCTCTTCTATACTTACCCGTTTTTCCCTTTTCTTCATCCCCTCTGTTACTCATTTTTCCCTTTTCTTCTTCCCCTCTATTATCTATTTATGGTTCTATCCTTAGTTGCATATCTATGCTTGCGGGTTCCCGGGGTGGTGGAGTGAGAAATTCTATATCCATTTATATCTTCACATCACGATTCCAACCGACCGCCATTCATTTTCATACTTAGCCAATTTTATGGTCGCGGGTTCCCGCATAGGCACCATCGAACTCTCGTGCCCCATGTTCGGGGTATACATCTTGCACCCAAAACTTTAATCATATACAATTCAACCCCGGACTCCTCGAACTCCCAAGGCTCACTCTACCTATGTTGATTTCGTCCGAATGATTGCATATAAGTATTCCAAGTCATATATTTTCTCTACTCCTTGTTGGGATAGATATAAAAAACATCTCTTTTATCTTGAACCAAGGTCTGTTGAGCTCCATCTATATTCCATGGATGAAAATGTTTTTCCCGTAGTTGATTTGTTTCTATCGCTTGATAGTTATTAGACTAAGTGTTGTTGTGTGAGGCATACAATTCTTTTCTCCCTTTCTTTTTCCTCTTCTATACTTTCCCATTCTTCTCTTTTCTTCTTTCCCTCTATTATTTGTTTCTGGTTCTATACTTAGTCACATATCTATGCTCGCAGGTTCCCGAGGTGGAAGAGTGAGAAATTCTATATCTATCTATATCTTCACATCACGGGTCCGACTGACCACCACTTGTTTCCTTAGATTCCTTAGATTCCAGGGATTCTTTAGATTCCTTAGATTCCAGGGATTCCTTAGATTCCAGGATTCATAGTGAGATTCCAAATTTAGAAGGGCTAGAACCTTTGAAGTGTTCTAAGGAAGAACGAGGTCTAGAGTCACCTTGCAGAACTTAAGGTTAGAAGGAAAGATGCCAAAATAATTGGGTAAAAGACCTTGATAAGTTTGAACGGACAGTCGAAATTCTCAGGGGGAGAATCGTTGAAGTTTCATGAGTTGTTGGATCAATAGGTCATTGGAAGGTTTAAGGCTGAGGATCATTCAGCTTGAGAATCTCAGGAGGAAAATTGGTCATTGGATCCAGATCAATGAGATTCGTTGATTTCGTGCCCGTATTTCATCTTTCAGAATTTGAGGCGTGAAAGAAGTTGTGACTTGGAGTAGAGAGTTGTGAACTGTCGATTCACGAAATCCCAATTGAATCAGGACCGTCAGATCATGGGAAGCTTAGAGACGTTGATTCATGGTGATAATTTATCGCTATTTCAACTACTGAGCGAAGGGCTTGTTGTATTGAATTTCATCGATACACGAATTTCCGAAGTGCCAAATTGTTTGGGCCCCGGGTTTTAGATAGTGGTCACGTCAGGAAAAGTCAAGGGAGAATTGAAAGAGATGTTAGCCTTTCGGGGTTTTGGGGATTGACGATACAAGGAGACTCACACTAGGGATCGTGAAGTCATGAAACCCAAACTACCTTTCCAGGCGAAGACTGTTGATCATATCAGTCAGTTGTGTGGGTAAGATTCGACGCTTGGTGCTTGTTTGCATAGGTGTAACTCCAAAGAAGGACTTGTGGTTAAACACTTGTGTGTTGGATATTCCTATGGGGAATCAAAGAGTCAATCAGACTCAAAGGGATATTAAGAATGATCCTAAGACTAGGAGGTTGCACAGAGGATGTTGAGGCAGGGGGTGCTGCGTCATAGTGGTACCAGAGCCTAGATTTAAACAATTGTTTTCTATAAGAAGGAGAAAACATAAGGTAAGTTGTGATTCAAATTCTGCATGGAACATATTTGAAACAATTCCTCCAAGAAGACGTCAAGATACACCAATGCTTGATCTAGATGTGGAAAGGGAAATGAGAGAACTTCATGCTCGATTAGATGCTATGGTGACAACACAGAGATGAAGAGTCGATGTTGGAGATGTCAGTGAAGACAAAAGAGAAAATGAGGTTGGAGTTGAAGAAGAAGTTGCAACTGAGGATGATGCAGAAGAATGTCTATTCAGAGTTGTTGCAAGAATAGGGGCCATAGAAAAAATGGAAATTCCAATGTACGAAGGAAACTTAGACGTTGAGGAGCTGCTAGATTGGTTTAGAGATATGGACAAATACTTCGACTATGAGGATGTCGAGGAAGATGAGAAATTTAAACATGTCGTTACTAGACTTAAAGGCATGCAACACTGTGGTAAAGGTCAAACATAAGTATTATGAATGTCCTGACAGAAAAAGAGATGGAGGAGGTGAAGCTCACATTTCGGAAGCGCAGAGGAGAAATGTTGAGGCAAAAGATGCAGAAGGTGGAAGATCCTTAATGATGAGGAAAATTCTCTTGAAGCTAGAGAAGGAGATAGAGAATCCAGTTCAAAGAAACAGTTTGTTCAGAACTGCTTACAATACCAAGGATAGGGTATGCAAGGTAATAGTGGACAGTGGAAGTACAAATGATTTAGTCTCCATGAAAATGGTGGAAAACATGGAATTGGAGACAGTTGCACATCCGAGCCCATACAGAGTCTCGTGGTTTCAAAAAGGACATCAGGTAACAGTCACTAAACAATGTTTAGTTGAATTTAAGATAGGGGGTTACATAGATGAAATATTATGTGATGTTATTCCCATGGATGTATGTCATCTTTTGTTGGGTAGACCGTGGAAATATGACAGAAATGTTGTTCGTGATGGAAGAAAGAACACATACACCTTGGAGAAGAATGGTAGGATGCATATGTTGCTGCCAATTAAGGACAAGGAGGTAAAAACAGAGGTGAGCAATACTATACTTCTCATGAGTGGGAAGGAGCTTCTTGATGAAGTCAAAAACGAAGAAGACATGCAGTTTGTTGTGATAAGAAAACCTAGAGTCATCCTACCTAGTACCAAATTAGATGATCTACCTGAGGAAATTCAAGAATTACTGGAGGAATTTGTTGATATAGTAGTGGAAAAATTAGCTTGTTTGTCACCACCTATCAGGAGTATAATCCATCATATTGATCTTATACTAGGAGAAAGTTTACCAAACAAAGCAGTGTACAAATTGACGCCATGGGAGAATGAAGCAAGTTCAGGATTTGATGGGCAAAGGATTGGTGAGAGAAAGTTTGAGTCCATGCATTGTACCAACAGTGTTAAGTGCAAAAAAGGACGGTGGCTGGAGAATGTGTACTGACTCGAGAGCCATAAACAAAATCACCATTAGGTATAGATTTCCTTTACCCAGGATGGATGACTTAATGTATTGCTTGAGTGGAGCAATTTTTTTTTCAAAGATTGATTTGAAAAGTGGATATCATCATATTAGAATGAGGGAAGGTGATGAATGGAAGAAAACATTAAAAACAAATGAAGGACTGTATGAATAGCTTGTCATTCCATTTGGTTTGACGAACGCGTCGAGTACTTTCATGAGGTTGATGAACGAAGTCTTGAAAAATTTCATCAGAAATTTTGTAATCGTGTATCTCGATGACATACTGATCTTCAGTAAGACTAAAGTGGAACACCTAAAGAATTTAACTTTAGTGATGAGGAGATTGCAGCAAGAGAAATTGATGGTCAATTTGAATAAGTCATATTTCATGAAGAAAGAACTCATTTATTTGGGATTTGTGATCTCTTCGAATGAGTTGAAGATGGATCCTGAAAAGGTAAGAGCAATCAAATATTGGTCGTCACCAAGGAATATCTTTGAAGTCATAAGCTTCCATGGATTGGATAGTTTTTATAGGAAATTCATTACAATTTTTTGTGGAATTTCTACGCCAATGATGGACACAGTAAAGAAAAGACACCAATCTTTTCATTGGAAAGAGGAAGCAAAGAAGAGTTTCAAGTTGCTGAAAGAGAAAATAACTGGACAACCAGTTATGGTTCTGCCAGATTTCAGTAAGACATTCCAAGTCAGATGTGACACAAGTGGATTTGTAATTGGAGCAGTCTTGAGTCAAGACAATAGGCCGATTGCATACTTCAGTGAGAAGCTGAACGATGAAAAGATGAAATATTCCACGTATGATAAAGAATTTTATGCGGTCATACAGGTATTAAAGAAATGGAGACATTACTTGGTTTTGAAAGAATTTGTCTTGTATAATGATAACCATGCTTTACAATTCATAACTCGACAGGAAAAATTGAATCAAAAACATGCAAAATGGGTTGAATATATGCATAACTTCACTTTTGTTATAAAGCACATTTTTGGAACTGCTAACAAATTTGTCGATGCTTTGAGTAGGAAATGTTTGATTCTACAGGAGTTCAGAGTGAAGACCTTAAGTTTTGATAACCTTAAGGACATGTACAGAGATGATCCATATTTTAAAGAGGCGTATGAAGCATGTGAGAATCCAGTTCTCAGAGATAGAAGCCAATGGACTGAATATTTAATCCAGGATGGATTATTATTCAGAGGGAATTAGTTGTGTATTCCAAAGAGTTCTATGAGAGAGAATCTTTTGAAGGAAAAGCATAGTGGAGGATTGGCTAGACATTTCAGCCATGAAAAAACCTTCGCACAATTGAACAACTTGTATTATTGGCCAGGGATGAGAATAGATGTTAATAAATTTGTCAACAGATGCAAAATTTGTCAGCACGCAAAGGAGAAGAGACAAAATACAGGGTTGTATCAACCATTTCCAATACCAGATAGGTCGTGGGACGTCGTAAGAATGGATTTTGTGTTAGTACTGCCAAGGACATAGAGGGGTTGTGATTCCATATTCGTGGTAGTCGACAGATTTTCTAAAATGGCACATTTCATTCCCTGTCAGAAAACCAGTGATGCAACTCACATTGCAAACCTATTTTTCAAAGAAGTTGTTAGACTTCACGACTTACCCAAGAGTAATGTTTCGGACAGGGATACCAAATTTGTTGGTCATTTCTGGAGGACCCTATGGAAACAAATAGGGACTAATTTATCTTGTATCTCAACATATCACCCTCAGACGGATGGACAGACTGAGGTAGTGTTATTGGACTAATCGGTAGGTGCGGACACTAACAGATCTCCCTAGATCCACCTGGATCTAGAACAAAACAGGATAGGACATGACTATTTCCCTAAGTTTTGACCATTGAATTAGCTAGTAGGAAGGAACAAGTAACATACCTTTGTATCGCTTTCTAGGGTCTTTGTTGCTCCCGCTTCACTCCGGTGCTCTCGTGAGGTCAAGACCAAGACAACACAAACCAACCAAAGTGAAGATAGAAAAATATATTCAACTGTCAACGTATGTGTATGATCAAGGAATTACACAATAAAGTGAGAATGACTTTATGGGAAAAGGACATGTCGTTGTATCATATTAATCGAAAGTAGAAGATACAACCTAGCCACCTTGATGTCGCAAGCTTCCTTTCGGTGTCTCTTGGCTCCAACACACACACTTTCTCAATCCTTGTATGAATAATATCAAATCCTCTTGATAGACTTGCTAGAGTCTCTAAGCTCCTGTTCAAGCTAGGTCCTTCACACAATTCTTTCACCAATTATCCAATGAATCTTGCTTAACCTTTTCCATGAGAATTCCATCAATATATAGGAGAGAATGAGATGGTTACTTGGATAAGAATGATCCCACAATATCAAGGAAACTAGTAAAAGGATAACCATTCAAATGCTAACCCATTCTTCTAGAAGATTCCCTTCTAGAACCATCGAGACTTCATCTTTTTCCAAGCTTTAGAACGAGTTCGCACCCTAGCTATGTAGCACAGAGTGAGAAGTTCGCACCCTAGCTTAAGGCAGCCTGCAAGAATGGGTAATTCTCGCACCCTAGTATATTAGCAACCTGCGAACTCTCTTCAAAAGTAAGTTTTCTGGGAAGAGATGAATGTCACTTTTCTCAGGAGAAAGTTCTTATGAGGAGCCTGAGTACGCCATCATCAATACACCATCAAGATTGACCAAAATCATGGGTAACATAATGGCCCCCAAAGTATGAGGCTGGAATCAGTGACAATCAAAAGACTTTGTAAGCTGCATGTGTGTGTCAAAAACCAGGAGCGCACCTAATCGGAAACTTGCGAACAATCAAGCATCTGCAGAATATCATATATATTAATTCTGAGGTAGGCATTCCCATACTCAGATCATAGATGGATGACATTGTAGACATAGGTCATGGCCACCAATCATACACTATGGATCCATGTCGTCAAAATATAGCATAGCCACCAGGAATACACCGTGGATCTATGCGAGAAAATTCAAATTAAGATGACATAGCCACGAGACATACAAAGTGGATCTATGTGTTTCAAATTATATATATTCCATCGCAACCTGGACATAGAAATTATATCTAGGGTCTTCAATATCGTCGCCCAAAAGTACGAATCTAACCATGTGATTACATGTGTCGAAGTCGAACATGGTAGAAACCACTTGATTACCGGTCATTGATGAAACCATTAACAAGTGCGAGGGAAATCACCATTGATGTCAATGACTTCCCAAGGTACTCTAGTACAATCCTTCGAATGTGAATGAATGAGTTTAGGTCGAACATCCAATGGAATCTTTCGATCAGGGGTCAATGATGTAAACCCACTGTCGCAAGCGAGGAAACCTGCCATTGATGCATGCAAGTTCCAAGGTACCAAATAATTTCTAAGTCTTGCTTCCGAATAATGAGCTGAAGTCGATGGAACAAAACTCGTCATAGGAGGGCCTTGATGTATCCCCCATCAATGACACGAAATGAGTAACAGATTTTGAAGGTGAAACAGAGTATGATGTAAGTTGGACTGGACACAGGGAAGGCCAACACAGAGAGAATGGACAACTGCAGATGGACGACTCAATAGAGGTTTTAGATGAACTTCTCTTGAACATATGAATGACATGACCAATGATTTGGCAGCATTGACTTAGAGACGAAACAGGGTATGACCTTGTAGCAAATCGAATGAGAGACAAATGGATTTCCCAAACTGGATTCAAATAATGAATAGGGGGTGTCATGTTCAAGAGCGACACTTACTGCCAATTAATATGAAGATGATAACATATCCCTTTCCCAAATTTTCCCCCACCATTTTTGGCGAGTACCTCTTTATTTTTACGCAAGCTTGAGGAGGATAACATATGCTTGTTGATATAAGTGTATCCTTCGGATAAGTCCTTCGGAGTATTTTTAACAAATCCTAGGAAGGAGTGGTTCGGTCCCATTACGGGCCTGTCGATGTTTGTTTAACGAGTCCAAAGATAGAAAACTCGAAGGTTTTTCATGATTATAGAGTCTGGAAAAACACTTAAAAGAGAACTCTCTCAGTTCCTTTTCCGTAAAATAGTCTGATGAGATCCAAAAAGAGATAAATTATCGCTCACCAAACGCTTTCTTCAAATACTTTATCGAGCGTGAAAATAGCAAGGTCGCTCGGCTATCTTTTCATATTTAGAGAGTCTGAAAAGATATTAAAGAGGACTCCGGGGGGGGGTTCCTTTTTCGTATAACCTTTTTGAGCCCGAAAAAGTGATAAAAGTATGCTCGATTGCATTCTCATGTATTTTCGAGCGTTAGAACGGACAAAGACCCAGCTCGAGGTTTTATAAAAAAACCATAAAAAACAAACAAAACATGCGATGAAGAAGAAAAAATATGTCCACATCCCTGTACATGAACATCGAAGTCGTTACGCCTACAAAAGTTACACTCAAAGGGGCATTAGGGATTAGGTTTTAATAAATAAATAATTATAAAAATTCAATGACACGGTAAAAGTTAATATAAAGAAGTAAAAACTCTTTTTACCATATCACTTTCACTTTACCACTATTTGAGCCCAAAAACCCCTCTTTTACCCTCTAAATTCAGCATCAGATTGCGAGATTTACGATCATCCATTCGACGAACCGTTAGCGACAGTGAGGTAGGCACTTTGTCCTCTACTCTTTCATGGTTTAATTTTTCATTTTTATTGGCAAAAACTATCATTTTGAGTTTGTTTTGGGGTTTATTATGGCACTTATCCATTCTCGCAGGTGAGCTACACAGGACCTGTGAGAATGGGTCATTCTCACAGGTGAGCCTATAGTAGCCTACGAGAAGCTCGCACTGTGCCTAAAGGGCAGTTGCGAGAACCGCAAAGCATAAAATGTTTTTGAAGTTTTTCTCAATGAAAGGGAACCAATTTATGAATAAAGTTATTAATCGTCTTCGTGTGCTTCTTATGCAGATATTTGGCCATCACAATGGTTCTGGAATGGCACGAAAGGGAGCACAAAGATGATAATTCCATTGCCGAAAATCATCTGCCCACCATTGCCGCTTTGAGAAACTGTGGTCTTCTGAAGTACTTTCGTATCCCGGGCATGAGGGTCCAAATCAGGTTATTGGAGTACCTTGTGCATATGTGGGATCCTGATCAGCAAGTATTTCATGTAGGGGTCCACACATTGTCGTTGGACATTAAGGACATTTAATTATTGACAGGACTGTCATGGCATGGGTACCACATGAGCAGAGGTGGTGGGTTGCCCATGAGTGATTATTGTTGCTTACACTGTGTTCCAGAGGCAGAGAGGAAGAAAGGGAAAGTAGTTATTTGGGGAGTGCGGGATTTGACCCTGTGCACTATTTTGTTCACCATTGCATGTAAGGTTGGGAGCTCCTCTCCTCACATGCTGCTCAGAGTTACTTTCAGTATTCCATAGAGTGTACTGAGCCTCGGGTTTTTAACTGGGCAGATGATGTTCTTCGTAGCATGAAAAAGAAGTTGACCAAATGCAGACGAGGCGACCTAAAGAAATTCGGGTACAGGTATTTATTAGTGTCCTTCTTTCTTGAGAGGGTTCCTTTACTGAGACTGCAGGTTGAGGGGAATTTGTCAGCTCCCACAGATCCAAGAATGCTGAGATGGTGTCAGCTAATGGCCCGGCATGTAGCGGGACCAATTATCAAGTATGATGATACCTTCTTTGACAGGTTGTAACCACAGATGCTAATGGTCGATGATTATGCTTATGTCGGGTTGGATTTCTGAGGAGATCCAAACTTGGTCCTGCTCGAGGGTGCTTAGTGGGGGGAACCTGGTAAGAAGTACACATTTTTTTTCTTTTTAAATTTTTTTGTGAATTTTATCATATGCAAATGTTTTTTATATGTTCGTCCAAAGACTAAATACAAAATTTGTTTTTGATGACACAGATGTGGGACCTTACTGACCTCCTGGTACTTATCCTATTCAGCAGCGAGGAGAGGTAGCGCCAGTGCCACAATGGGACACCGAGGATTATCAAGCAGTGGAACAAAACCTAGAGGGTTTGATAGTAGATATTCCAGACATTCCTCTTGGAGAGGTTCCACAACGTTATCAACGTCATATAATAGGAGTGTCAGAGTCCATTGGTAGACTGCTCCGTAGGGTTTCCCAGGCAGTCGTGTGTTACTATGAACGTCATCCATGACATCATTTTGTAGAAGCTATGAGCTTCATATTTTAAAATTTTGGTCTTCAGACATAACTTTTTTGTAAAGAACTCTTTTGATCGTTATATATACAGACGACTTATATCGGTTTATCTTGTGTTGTGTGAAAATCGATGTGTTTGATTTACAAATGATCCAAATGTTTGCCTAATACATAGTTAGCCAATGCATCAGTTAATGTATTTAGACATCTAGGAATATGTTGATATTCAAGATAATGAAAATAACGTTCCAAGAGGCGAATTCACAAATACACCCGTAACAAAGTAGGACTTCGAATAGTATAGACATTACTTAACTGTAGTACTACAAGCTGCGAATTGAGTCGCACAACCAAATGATGGATCCAGAGCGAGATAGCCTCAATCAACAATTCGATAACGACACTATACTCTGCAATATTGTTGGTCACACGGTCTAGACACACACCTCGTAAGGAGACAAGTTCGTTTGTAGGGGCGTAAATTGCCCATGTAGCGGAAGCAAGGTTCTGAATACTACGGCTAGCGCCATCGACGAAGCCAATGTAGGGTAGCAAAGACTCTGACATATGGAAATCAAACACAACGTCACATAAGGGTAGAGACCAAATAATGACAAAAGCAAGCTATAGTAACACACAAGAAGTACGATACAATAAAAATACAAGTACTCATTCACAGGTGATTTTATGCATAGTACTTCTTCAAGTACAACCCATTCCTGGGTTCACTCAATGGGATACCATCGTAATCTACTAACTCATAGGCTCCTTTTTCCAAAACTCGTCGAACGATATAAGGACCTTGCCACATGGCTTCAAATTTTCCAGCTCCTAGCATATCTCGATCTTGTTCATAGAGGAGAACGAGATCTCCTTCGGAGAAAATGTGAGGCTTGACATGTTTGTTGTATTGGGCCTTGACACATTTTTTTTGAGCTTCTATGACTAGGGTAGAATTGCATCAAGTTTCGTCTAATCGCATAAGATACAATAGACATTCTTCCTCAGCATAAGTGTTTGGTAGGAGTTCAATAGCTAGTTTTAAAGAGGGTATCTCGCATTCAATTAGGAGAATGGATTCCAAACCATAGACTAACCCGAAAGGTGTAAACCCAGTAGCGGACTTGACGGATGTCCGATAAGCCCACAATGATAAAAATAACATTGTGTTCCAACTTGTTCTGTGAATCCCTATCATTCGTCGGAGCACAGTTATGAGAACTTTGTTAATTGTGTCGACTTGGTCGTTGGCTTGTGGGTAATAGGGCATTGACTTTTCATGGCGAAGACCCAACTTTTCAGTAAGTTCGGACATCATGAAGTTTCTAAAGTGGCTACCGTGATCAGTGACGATATCTTGGGGAACACCAAAATGAGCTATGATGTGATTAAAAATGAATAATGTTGTGGTCTTTCCAGTGTTGTCAAATGTCAGCATCACCTCGGCCCATTTCGTAAAGTAATCTACGGCTACAATGATGTATCCATGCCCCCCGGACGAGTCGGGGTGACATGTCATGAAATTGATGCCCCATTTCGCAAAGGGACCAACGGAGACCACAGGGTGAAGAGGAGCGGGATGAGACCGTATCTTGTTATTATAGGTCTGGCAAGCATGGCATTTTTGAATGGCGATTATGCAGTCGTTAAATAAAGAAGGCCAAAAATACCCTGCTCGTAAGATCTTCTGGGTAGTAGCATACCCAGACATATGACCACCACAGGCTCTAGAATGGAAATCATTCAAAGCTCTCTCGGCCTCATCAAATGTGAGACAGCGTCTAAAAATGGAGTCAATCCCCCAACGATAAAGAGTATCTCCGAGGATAATATATTGACGAGCTTGGTATCGTATGCGACATCTCTCAGTACTAGACAAAGTTGGCCTAAAAGTCCAGGTTTGGAGATATATAATGATATCACCATACCAAAGATCATTAGTGCTAATGAGGAAAAGGGATTCATCAGGTAATGAATCAGTTGCTACATTTTCCGTTTCAGAATAGGGAAAGTCACATATCAACTCAGCAAACAATAAGGACTTCTTAGACTTGGCGCGTTCGAATTCCAAGTCAAACTCCTAGAGTATCAAAATCTATTTGGAGTATTTCCCCCCTAACAATTGACGTGTGAGAATGTGTTGCATAGGGTTGTAGTTAGAAATCATTGTAGTCTTACGCGAGAGGATATAGTGTCGGAAGCGTTGGACGGCTTGGACGACAACCAAGGCCAGTTTTTCGACATGTAAATACTTGATTTCGATAGGCGTTAGACTTCGACTCAAGTAGTAGATAACATGTTCGTCATTAGCATCATCCTCTTGGATGAGAACCATACCAATGGTGTAATCCGAGGCAACAAGGTAAAGGAAATAATCGCGACTGTAATCGGAGGGGAAAGAGAAGCGGAGCACACGTTAGGGACAATTTCAAAGCTTCGAAAGCATTGTTGGTGATGGTATCCCATACGAACGCAGACCCCTTTTTTAGTAGCCGCGTAAACCCATGATTTATCTCAGCGTAATTTGGGATAAAACAACGTAGAAAGTTTGCTTTCCCCTACAAACTTTGTAACTGGTGAAGTGTATAAGGAGGAGGGAGATTAAGGATTGCCTCAACCTTTAAAGGATCCACCCGGATCCCTTGACGCAAAACGATAAAACCTAGAAGGCGGCCGGATTCCACGTAGAAAATGCACTTGTGAGGATTCAAACGTATACGGTAGAATCGACAGTGGACGAAAATGGCTCGGAGGTGGGTTGGATGATCGACTCGGCGCATTGAGTGAGTGGGAAAATCGTCTAGATATGGTTGAATGATGTGCTTGATATCATGGAAAACATAAGACATAGCGCGTTGAAAAGTGGCGCCAACGTTCTTGAGACCGAAAGGGAGTTTCCAATAGGTAAAAGTACCCCAAGGACAAATAAAAGAAGTCTTATGTTGATCCTCGGGAACAATGTTGATTTGATTATACCTGGAGAAACCATCCATGAGAGAGAAGATTTCACTTCCGGCGCAATCATCGACAATCTGATCAACGAAGGGGGTAGGAAAGTTGTCTTTGGGACAAGCTTTGTTGATATCCCTATAATCAACGTATACACGAATTGTGCCTTGTTTCTTGTCGATCGGGACAAGATTGGAAACCCAGTCAGTGAGAGCCACCGGGTAAATAAATCCATCTTTAAGAAGTTTCTCAACTTCGAGTTTGATAGCAACCACTTTACGTGGGTGAACTGGACGAAGGCGTTGCCGGATGGGTTTAGCATCGGGGTATGTCTTGATCTCATGTATGACAATGTCGGGGTTGATACCTGGAATTTATTCATAGCTCCAGGTGAAGATGTCACGAAACTCTTTGAAAAGGGAGGTGTAGGTGACTATTTCATCAGGGGAACACGAAGCTCCGATATGGACATTTTCGACGATTCCAGGTTTGACGGATATGTCGAGGGGAATAGTGGGTGAGAGATTGCTTAAGTTCCCTTCAGAAAACACATCGTGTGCAGACTCGGGAATGGTTGAGATGATAACAACGGTCGACGGGGTCGAAATCCGTTGGTAGTTCTCAATGGTATGGTGCTCCAGAAAGAGGATAGAATGATGATGTCCATCATCGCAAAATGTGTCCTCCATGACACACATGATCATCTCGTCAGTGGGAAAAATGACACGGAAAGGATCTGGAGATAACTCACCAAGAGAGGGGATAGAAGGGGTTGCCGATTGAATGGCTTGATAGGCGGATTCAACCGGACTTAACAACATTTCGTCGTCGTAACGAAGATAATATCCAGGCTCAGGTACTATCCAGGGGTCGTGAGACGTAGGAAGTTCATGAATCGAGGTGGATATCATGTTGATTGAAGCAATAGACGAGCGTGGAACATCAGGCGGTGGAATGGGGAAAGTACCCATTAACGAAGAGTCTTTAAGAAGGCCTACACCGATGTTCTCATAACTCGGTGGGGTTTTAGCGATGAACGGTACGTTGCCAGTACGGGTGTCAGAGTTAAAGAATGCTAATTGGTCAATAGTGACAACCGTCCCTTGATGTGGGAAACATACCACTCGAAAAAGGTTCGACACAACTGCGTGGATGGAATCGATCCAGCTGCGGCCAAGTAGAAGATTGTAATCAAGAGGAGCGTCAAAGAATTCCACTTTAACTTGGACTGTTTTGCCTTCTAACGTGATGGGAAACGAAGGAAGGACACCATAAGGCTTAAAACCGGAGCTATTGAAGGCTTTGAGAGTGTTCTGGGATTCATTTAAAGAGTGAGAGCCAATGGATTTCCAGCAAGTAAGAGACATGCCACACGTCGAGGCACCCTCATCGATAATGGTTAGGCAAATGATTTTGTGAGAGACAATCACTTGGATCTGGAACACGAGTTGAGGGGGTAACCTTGGAATGTGATCTTCCAATTCAAAAATTATTAAATTCGTATCCGTCGGGTCGATTCCACTAATAGATTTCAACAGTGCCTTTCGTTGTGTGGGACAACTTTGAAGGACTTCGAGGGCTGACATCATAGAAGGTGATTGGGCCAGATCTTCAATAATGTTGTAGTTCTAGGCAGCACGAGCATGTGGATTGAAAGTCGATTTCTGAACAACGCCCTTTAGGGGGGGGTCGAAGAACTGTGTCGAGGCTTGGTCGTTCGAGATGAAGAGGACCATTGGTAGGTGGAGTCACGGGAGAGGGTTGTACCAAGGAAGGAGGTAAGTCATCAACCTTCTCTCTAGAGGGAGAATAATCTTTGGCTTGAGTGGTGAGGGAAATGTCATTTTTCTTTGAATCGCCAGTACACATCAATACATAAGATGTAGTAGAAGAAGAGGGTTGGTCATGAATGACCAATTGAGCTTGTTGTTGAGATGGGAAGGGTTGGGACAAGATGGCTGGAGCAGGTGGTTTTGGAGCTCCTTGAAGTAACTTAGTGACCTCGGCGCGTCGTGGACAATCCTGTGTGTAGTGTTCATCACCACAGATAAGACAAGGGTATCGAGGTTTGCACTTATCTCGATCATCAACAGGTGTAGTTTTGGTTCGCTCTACTTGAGAAGTATTTTTGTCCTCCTTGTTCTTACCCCTTCCCTTTTTGGATTTGTTTTTACCGGCTGGGGTAGATTGAACTGCATTTACCTCAGAAGTCTTGCCGGTGGGAGGGGCAGGAGACGAATCATTTTGAACATTAGAAGAAGCAGGTTTGGGTTTTTCACTTGAGGAAGAATGTGGTTGGGCCTGGAAAGTGCCAATCACACCGTCGGCTTCATGCGAAGCAACTGGAGTAGTTGAAGTGGCGGAAGTGGAAGGACGAGGTAAGTCAGGTAGTAAATTGTAAAGGGTACCCATTTGCGAGTAAACGAGGTCAAGGTATTGAGAACGACTTATGGATTTCTCTTCCGTGACTACTCCACCCATGGCAATGTCACGACCGATGTTGTTCACAAATGATTTGGTGAATCACTCTACCAACAACTGATCAGGGAGTTTGAGTTTAATGAGATGTCATCTTCATCGCCACTCATGAATGTGATCGGATATATGAGTGGCTTTGTTTTGTTTGAAATAACTCAAAATATCGGTCCCCGTTTCATAACGAATTGGTAACTGGTAGTGTGTGAGGAAAGTCATGACTAGGGTGTTGAAGTCAGTAAATAAACCTCATGGTAATTCGATATACCACTTCGCATCAGAACCTATTAGGGTTCATTGAAAAAGACGTAAATGAATAGAATCATCCATCAACGAGTTGGATGAACACCAGAGGTGAAAAGTCATGACGTGATTGTTCGGGTCCTCTCCTGCTTTGCCATTGAATTTAGGGATGTATGATGGTAGCTTGGCTGGTATAGTAGGCCATTAGGGAGAGTGATGAATTGGATCATTTAAAATACTTGACAAATCCGAAAGATCCAACGTGGCCAGAAAGGGTAACTGTCGATTCACCTACGGGTACTGGTGGCTTTGGGGAGGAAGTCTCGTTGGAAAACCAGTAGGACCATAAGCAGTCTGCATATAATGTGAAGACCTAGGCAGATTCGGTGGTGGTTGGAGAGGATAGTAGCTCATGGGATTGTATCCTGGAACAGGGACGTGAGTTTGAGCATGCGAACCCCAAATAGAATTGAACGAAACTGGATATGGTTGGCCCATACTAGGAGGTATTACGGATGCAGCTGGAAACTGCTACCCCCCAGTCGATTGAGGAGGATGTTGTATCAACTGATTCCAATACTGGGCCAAGGACGAAGGTATGTTTTGTCCATAAGGTGGGGTCGGTCCTCCTATCGAAGGTGGTGTTCCAATTGGGGGCAGTGTTCCAATTGGAGGTTGTGTTCCAATTGGGATTTGCGTTCCAATAGGAATTTTCCCGCTAAGAGGGGGTTGAATTATGCCACCTTGGTGAAATTTTCCACTGATGAGAATCTGGTGATTTGGTGTGAATGATGGAATAGTGCCACTAGGATTAAGACTGCCAATAGAAGATGAGGAAGGTCCTCCAAAAGGAAATTGAGGGAGTGTCGGAATAAAACCGGGAAGAGAGTACCCATATGAAGAAGGACCACTAGGAGAGATGGATGGGGTTTTCATAGGAGTGGGAAGGGAAGCATTCAACGCACGGTATCTAGGTGGTAGTGTGGGGGTGACACTGGGCGTTCACGGTGTGCTGATGGGAGCGAGACTAACCGCGGTAAACTCGCTGTGAACACTCATAGTATCTATATGATGGGCCATTTCTATAGGGACAGTCAAGATGTGGTCATATCGCGGGGTTTCTATACCAAGAAAGTGATAGGCGGTAGTAAACGTTACGGTCTCTGGACTAGAGATTTCAGAAATCACAGGTGGGGTGATTTCGGAAATCACAAGTGAGCCTGGACCAAAAAGGTCCCGTCGAAAAACACATGTAGAACAAAAAGGATCTTGGCCTTCTATGCCTGGAAAGGGTCCAACTGGTGATCCAGAAGATGTAACAACAAAGTCTCTGGAAGAATTCAGTCGCATAAACAGTCACTCAGAGTCAGGGTGAAGTCGAAAGTCCTCTCGAGTATTGGTAATTCAGAAATGTTCTAGAGAGTCAATTCGTTCCACTTGTAGCGTGGTAACGTCTTGACCTTCATTCAGTTGAGGAGATCCCTCAGGTGAACTTGTAGGCAAGGGTTGAGAACCTTCTAGATGCTCTAGAGATAAACCCTGCATTCTACGTGAATGACGTGGAGGAGATATTGTAAACGAGTGACAAACTCACGAAGAAAATTGTATGGTCAACTTTGGTAGACAAACAACACGCGCTAGTAAACAAAATCTAGGAAGCAACACCAAGCAAACAATACCTTCTAATTACGAAGCCACTAGTTGGTGATGAAATCCAACATCGCAACAACGAGATGAGAAGGGGCTGGGCTAGGGTGGAAAAGTTACACTGACAACCTGCTTAACGGACTTACACCCTGGTGCAAGCTCCCACACATAATCGTGGGTATACCCTCCAAGGAGCCCGAGTGAGTTTGGCCAACGTCGATTCCAGGTACCGTAAAGACTTCCCCCTTCACATTCACCTTGTATAAGACCTTAGAAAGATAGGCTGCTAAGGTTACCACTGACAACAATAAATCCTAGGGGGATAGTCGACAGTCTGATCCACACGCAAGGGCAGGGTATCTAGCCCGAAATCAGCTCAAACGGATTCCACTCATCATTGTGGGTATACCTCCGAGTGACCCCCGTAATACATGCAATATCTACACCGATATCAACAAAGCAGGGTGAGTAACTTTGTCAATATCAATGCGACCTCGTGTTTGACCCTTGTGTGAGAAGGGCTTCCCAGGACAAGATGTTGTAAATGGAATTTAACACTCCTTAACACAAGATGCTATTGCGTGTTTTGTGATTTGGAGAGTGTATCTCTCTACCTATTCTAAAGCGCTAGCCTAGCTAAATGTTGGTGTAATAGAGCCCTAGAAAAGAGTTACTAGTTAAATTTTACAATTGCGCAATTTTATTAAGAGCTGTTGTTACTCAAAGGAAGCGGAGATGAAACTGATGTTGTATAAGACTCTGACTCAATGATGCATGGATAAGAATGAAATATATCAATTTTTGTTCAATGAATCCTATGTACGGGAGGGAAAGAGAATTTTTCCGGATCAAACTTGAACTACAAGACACAATTTCCTTTAAAATGCAATTGCAACAAATCACACAAAAATAACAATTCTCTATTGTTTCTTTTTTAATAATTTCAACAATTGATTTTCAATACGTTCGAAGACGAAAATGTTTTTGAAAGAAAAATGTTTGTTCACTTTTCAAAAAGGACCTACACCATGATGGTGAGAGTGCAGAAAATAAAAAACCAATGCACAAGCAATAGATAAAAACCCAAACCAATCTTTCAATGGAAACAAAAATAACAAGCAAACCAAACTAGTCTTTTCAATTGCATGAGAAAAGTGATCTTTCAAATAATGAGGAAATGATAAAGACAAAGAAGCTCAACTTTCAACCGATCGCATGTTCTTAACCAAACAAGAACACTTAGATTCCAAAATCAGAGAGTATATCTTTACAGAGAGAAGTCAAGAAACGAAAGTCAAGAAAAATGGTCAGGAAGAATCTTGATTTCCTAAGACTGTTTGTGCACAAGAACGAAGACAAGAAAACATCAACCAATGGTCCAAGAAGCTCTATTTAGGCACCAATACTGATCTGGACAGTTGATCATGCAAAAGTCTTAAAGCCAAAATTTTAAAAAAAAGGGTTCGCAGGCTTAGAGTATTACACAGTGTGAGAATAGGTCATTCTCGCAAGTGATATTTGAGCAGAGTACGAGAACCTCGCACTGAACCTAAAAGAAGGGTGCAAACTTATTATATTCTCGCAGGCCACTGTGGAGTGTAGTGCGAGAATGTCTGAAACTAATCAAATTTTTGGAAAAAGACACAAAATTTGAAGAGGCCTCTGGACCCAGAGGGTCTATTAGGGTATCCTGAAGACTCAGAGATTGATATGAATGGAGAAAGTTAAGGAAAGAGAAAATGGCCAAGGAAAAATACCAAAAACCATAAATAAAACGGGTTATTTCCCCAGTGGAGTCGCCAATTTTGTTATCGGACTAATCAGTAGGTGCAGACACTAACAGATCTCCCTAGATCCACCTAGATCTAGAACAAAACAGGACAGGACATGACTCTTTCCCTAAGTTTTGACCATTGAATTAGCTAGTAGGAAGGAACAAGTAACATACCTTTGTATCGCTTCCTAGGGTCTTTGTTGCTCTTGCTTCACTCTGGTGCTCTCGTGAGGTCAAGACCAAGACAACACAAACCAACCAAAGTGAAGATAGCAACATATATTCAACTGTCAACTTATGTGTATGATCAAGGAATTACACAATAAAGTGAGAATGACTTTATGGGAAAAGGACATGTCACTGTATCATATTAATCGAAAGTAGAAGATACAACCTGATCACCTTGATGTCGCAAGCTTCCTTGTGGTGGGTCTTGGATCCAACACACACACTTGTTCAATCCTTGTATGAAGAAGATCAAATCCTCTTGATAGACTTGCTAAAGTCTCCAAGCTCCTGTTCAAGCTAGGTCCTTCACACAATTCTTTCACCAATTCTCCAATGAATCTTGCTTAACCTTTTCCATGAGAATTCCATCAATATATAGGAGAGAATGAGATGGTTACATGGATAATAATGATCCCACAATATCAGAGAAACCAGTAAAAGGATAACCATTTGAATGCCAACCCATTCTTCTAGAAGATTCCCTTCTAGAACCATCAAGACTTCATCTTTTTCCAAGCTTTAGAACGAGTTCGCACCCTAGCTATGTAGCACAGTGTGAGAAGTTCACACCCTAGCTTAAGGTAGCCTACGATAATGGGTCATTCTCGCACCCTAGTATATTAGCAACATGCAAACTCTCTTCAAAAGTAAGTTTTTTGGGAAGAGATGAATGCCACTTTTTTCAGGAGAAAGTTCTTATGAGGAGCCTGAGTGCGCCATCATCAATACACCATCAAGATTGACCAAAATCATGGGTAACAGGTAGTAAATCGAAGATTGGGGGATTTATTGAGAAGTTTGGTGGATGAACATCACAATCAGTGGGATCAGATTCTTCCACAAGCAAACTTTGCATACAACGATTCACTAAACAAGAGTACATGACATAGCCCATTCTAGATTATGTCTAGAATGCAGCCGAGAGGAGTATCTAAGTTGAGGGACTTAGATCAGAATGAATTCAGAACTACTGGAGTAGAGGATTTTGCAGCAGAGATGCAAGAGCTCCACGACAAAATCAAAGAGTGGTTAAAGTATTCTAACCAGGAATACAAGCGCATAACAGATCAACACAGAAGAGAAATTTAGTTTGAAGTAGGTGATTTGGTTTTGGCACATCTGAGGAAAGAAAGGTTCCCAAGGGGAACATAGAATAAGTTGAAAATGAAGAAAATTGGACTAAGTAATATCATAAGAAAATTTGAGGCCAATGCTTATGAAATAGAATTTCTAGATGGGGTAGGAATATCAACCATATTCAGCATAGTAGATTTGTACCCTTACAAAGCTGATGAAGCAGAGACAGAGAAGGATAAAAAACAAGTTCAGTGGATCAAACAGTTGCCTGTATCTGAAAATCCGCAGATGGAAAGGATCATTGACCAAAGAGTCAGCAAGAAGACCCAAAGGAAGACATACTTTGAATATTTGGTCAAATGAAAAGGACACCCAATTGAGGACACAAGTTGGGAAAGCGAAGCAAATATCCAAAGACATGGATAGACGGTGCAAGAGCTCATGAATAGGATTTCATGAATTTTTCATCCAAGGGAGTATGATGCAAGAGCATTGTATGCGAGCCAACAAAGCAATCACAAAGGCAAGGACAACTGGAATTGCACCAACACATATTTTGAGACATTTTGAATTTGAATGATAGAAAATTTAATGTAATATCTAAGAGGACGTATTTGCATTTATGTTTGGAAGATTGTAATACATATTATAAGCATTTCTCTCATCTGTTGGATAAAGAGGCATTTATTGTCATTTATGTAAAGTTGTTGTAGCTTTTATTTAAGATTAGATAGCTTGTAAAGTAGGAGAAAGAAAATCTCGTAAAAAAACACCCTTGTTTGTGTCATTGTATCAATTGTGTAAGTTGTAGAGAGTAGGATCACAAAAGAATAGAGAAGAACCCATGTACATGAATATTGGAGTTAATATATAAAAGCTTTGACTCAATTTCATGGTGTCGTCTTGGTTACTGTTTACATCTGTTTGAATGGTATGTTTATAGTTTTGTTTATACTTTCTATTATGCATTTTGTTACAATTCTATGTGTGTATGAATGCTCTTGATTTCATGGTAAATATATGAAGTCTGTGAGAAGTGAAGTATGAGTTTGAATTGTTTCTCATCCTGAGGAATCTTGCAAGGAGTGTAGTGAAGGTTTTCATAGAGTGCATTGACGAGGGTCTAAGTTTTATCTCAGAAAAGTTTAGGAGGGTTACTTTTGTTCTCATACTAGAATAAGTGAAGGTATAACATAGGGCCGTGCAAGGCATGCGTAGGCAAGTTGAAGTCTTAGAATTTACCAACCAAGGAGGAAGGTTGCAGGACTGTTGTTGCAAGAAGTTCACAGAGTCGAGGGGTTAAATAACCAAGGGTTATTGTGAATGCCGCAAGGTGTGCGTGTAGGGATTCCTTAGATTCAAGGAGTCATAGTGAGAGTCCAAATTTAGAAGGGCTAGAACATTTGAAGTGTTCGAAGGAAGAACGAGGTCTGGAGTCACCTCGTAAAACATAAGGTCAGAAGGAAAGACGCCAAGATAATTGGGTAGAAGACGTTGAGAATTTTGAACGGACGGTCGAAATTATAAGGGGGAAAATCACCAAAGTTCCGTGAGTCTTTGGATTAATAGGTCAGCGGAAGGTTTAAGGATGAGGATCATTCAACTTGATAATATCAGGAGGAACAATGGTCGTTGGATTTGGATCAACGAGAGTCGTTAATCTCGCGCCTGTATTTTGTCTTTCATAATTCGAGGCATGAAAGATGTTGTGACTTGGAGTCAAGAGTTGTGAACTCCCAATTCAAGAAATCCTGATTGAATTAGGACCGTCAGATCACGGGAATATTAGAGTCGTTGATTCATGGTGAGAAGTTATCGGGATTTCGATTACTGAGTGAAGGGCTTGTTGTATTGAATTTCACCGATACACGAATTTCCAAAGTGCCTAATTATTTGGGCCCCAGGTTTTAGATAGAGGTCACATTAGGAAAAGTCAAGGGAGAAGTCAAAGAGTCATTATCCTTTCGAGGTTTCAAGGATTGACGATACAAGGAGACTCACACTGGGGATCATGAAGTCGAGAAACCCGAACTACCTTTCTGGGATAAGACTTTGGTCATATTAGTCAGTTGTGTGGGTAAGTGTTGGCGCTTGGTGCTTGTTTGCACAAGTGTAACTCCAAAGAAGGATTGTGGTTAAACACTTGTGTGTTGGAGATTCCTGTGGGGAATTAAAGAGTCAATCAAACTCGAAGGGATATTAAGAACGATCCTAAGACCGGGAGGTCACGTAGAGCCTGCTAAGATAGGAGGTGTTGCATCAACAAGCCTGAATATACCTACAATGACTCTGTCTAACTGCCACGCCTTTCCATACTTTGTCTATTATTCAAAGTTTCGCGGGTTCACGGACTCCCAGGTTCACAAAAATATATAAGAATTTTTTGTTCCCCTCCATCCACGTCACCTTCACCCCTTCCCAATGCACATTAATTATGATTTTACTAGTGACAAATCACCACAGATGTCCGAAAAGATTTGCATTAATAATCAGAAAGCTCGAGGACATCTCACATTAAAATGCATTAATGGGAGAATATTGTGGAATCTGATGAGTTTTTTTTGTCAATCTTGAATTGGAAAAAAATTGTTGGTTATTTTAGTTTTTTTAAGGCATCATCGTAGCAAGAATGCAATATTGTGCTAGCCTATTATCATCTACAAAGGTGTTGACATGATTCCCCTCTTACAGCTTGGCATATTTGAGAGTATGCTTGCATATGAAAATGTTAATCCACCCTTCAAATTTGAACATGGTTTTCATTTGGGCCACAAAAAATACTAATAAAACAAAATAATATGAGCAATGTTTAAGTAAATATAAAAACATTATATTTTAACATGAACCTAATTTTTTCGAGCTCCGTGTATATTACATAGTTGACAATGTTTTTCCCATAGTTAATGTTTATGGCCGCCAGTTCCCGGATTGGTGCTATCGAACTCGCATGCCCCCTGTTCCGTGATATACATCTTGCACCCAAAAATTTTGTTATCTACAATTCGAGCTCAAACTCCTCGAACTTGCAAGCTTCACTCTACCTACGATGAGTCTGTCTGGGTCTGTTTGGCCACCCCACCTTTCATACTTAGTCAATTTCCCTACCACCTTCGCACACTTTCCCAATGCAAATTGATTATGCTTTTATTAGTGACAATTCACCACACAGGTTCAAAAAATTGGCATTAATGAGCGGAAATATCGAGGACATCTCCCATTAAAATGCATTAAACCAATATTTACAGGAGATTATATTACCATCCTCCAGTGTTCATTCTAAATACTATCACACATTTACTGTCACATGTAGCAATATAAACAAATCTTCATCAAAACATTATCTTTTCTCATAGGCACCCTACATGCACCCAAGTCGCTTGAAGTGAGCGATATTTGGATCCATCAATTAAACCTCTCTATTATCGAGTTGGCAGAGGTCAATATTATGGCATCTTATATTTTTTTTTTTTTGTGGATCTTAACCTCAGAAAAATTCTTATTTACTTTATATTTTTTAAGGCATTATACCCTGCCTTTCCATACTTAGTCGATTCTTCACCTCTTGTTGTCATAGATTCACGGGTTCTTGGGCTCCCAAGTTCAAAAAAGTTTTGAAGCAGTTTTCGCTCCTATCCATCCCTGCCACCTCGCACATTAACTATGCCTTTATTAGTGACAACTTACCACACACATCGAAAATATTGGCATTAATAGGAGAAAAGGTCGAGGACATCTCCCATTAAAACGCATTAGAACCAAGATTTACGTGATATTATATTATCATTCTCCAGCATTCATTTTAAATAATATTAGGAGCAAAGGAACATTCTCATCACCTTATGGATGTAACTCAACAACATTTCTATGGAGATACCCCGAATATTTTCGGGCGTGAGGACCAGATTTTTCAGTGGTCCAGAGCTTATGACTACTACTCGTTCCCTTCTACCCAGAAGGAATTTGTATGGACATATGGACTCGCACGAGCAGGTTGTGTCCCTGAAATTTTTGACTGTAAGGAGTTGGTCACTTGTTGCGTCGAAAACTATATTTCGAACCAGCGGATTATCCATTTCCAGAACCATTCTCAAGTCTCCCTATCGCCTCAAGTATTTTGATAGATGTTAAGACTTCCCGACCCAACACCTACTTTCAACGGAGAGAATTGTAGAGAGTTATTAAAGAAGCATGATAATGAATTGGACCTGTTGCCGAAGTTCTTAGAGAACCCAACGACTGGTCACAGGGAAATGACTAGATTATAGGTTAGTGCATTTAAGAGCCCTTTCTGGGAAATTGCATGGATTTTCATGAGGATAGCAAGACAAGAAAACAAAACCAACATCTCTCGAATGATTCTGTATATTTTATATTTTACAATGAAGAAACAAGGCATTTTCCATTGGGGCAAGTTGATTTCCATTGAAATCTCTTCCTAGTTGTTGTAATAGACAAGGTAGAAGAAATTCTTTATGTCATATTATTTAATTTCCACGGTGGAGAATTCCTGTCCATTCCCTGCACTATCTATGTGTAAGAAGGTAAACTGCGAATTTATCCCAGTAACCTTATGGTACTAGATATTATGGAGACATGACACCTCCCAACATTTTTATGAAGACTTCAATGATTTTGTTTCATTTTTTAAAGGATTTATATTTGGAAAGTATTTTCCCCGATTGTCTGACCAGGTGACCAAGTTCTTAGATAGGAAGGGCACACTAGAATAAATGGAGAACTATAATGTTACAAGGATTTTTGGGTCCAAACAAAATCTTTTCTTCCTTCCATGTCACATATCTGGTACAATGTTTTTTGCTGAAACAACAAGGTAGTACACCTACTTTTTTCATTTTTTCCATGAAAATAGAAAAAATCAATTCATCCCTCTGCCTTGGAAAGTTGGGGATTTCATAGTCAGGAATATGAACAAGATTGATGGTTTCATGGGCCACTTCCACGGATTCAATTTGAAATGTGATGAAAAAGTAAAAGGGTTCAACCCTGATGGTATTTTTGTGGAACACCTATTGGTTGTTGGTTTCAACAGTTCTTTCACTAAAAATATCTTGAATCAAGACAAATATAACACTTTAGGAAGTCCTTCTCATGACAATGGAAACCTCAAGACAGTACTCAACACCAATGATTCGTGCAAGAAGAAGCGAAAAGGTGTTGGTGAGAAAAGTGCCCAATCCCCAACCGCCACACCCAAAAGTACAACATCTCGGAGAAGTACTCCAATGGCCTACCCAAGAAAGAAATTCACACACATTTATTCAAGCGAAGGAGGAGATAAGAACCCTCCCCCCAGAAAAAATTGAAAGTTCTCACAAACGTTCTGTGAGCAAAAAACAGAAAACAATAGTGCAAGAACAGGAGGGACCAAGGGGAGAAATTGATATCCACGATCTCTCCCTTGAGGACATGGAATTGGAAATTGACATTGAAAAAATGTTCCACGACGATGACCATCTAGAGAGAACTTCTACGCATAATCCTGAGATGGAAATAACTGGGACTGATACCTTGGACGAAGAATATTCTTTTTCAATTCAGAGCATTGTTTTTTATAGCGAATCCAAAAAATTGGTTATTGAAAAGAGAGATGTAAAGAATAAGAAAGGGGAATCTTGTTCAGATATGAACCTACAGAACATGCGTCCTTTATAGATGTCCCATATACACCGAGCAACTAGATATTCTCTAGACAACTCTATTAGCGGCCTTGAAGCTATGAACGTCATGTTAAAGGAGAGAATCAAAGAATTGGAGGGAGCTTTAATGCCTCTTCCATTGTTTGCTACTCCCTTAGAAATGATCGGTCCCACTACACCTGTGACAAAGTTAAAAGGATCAACAAGCCTTCTGACATCAGTCTGAGGCTATGTGGAAAAGAAAATAAAGAGAAGAATGGAATTAATAATAGAATCTTGGCAGATGTCAAAGAGTATGGTGTCTTTTGGAACAAGAGCGCATGCTTTTCATGAGTATATGCAAGCATATCTCAAGAATGAGAAAGGTTTATACCTCGATGAAGTTGTACCATTTGGTTTTAAAGTTACTAGTATGACATAATTGAGAAGAAGAGAGGAGGATCTCCCTTCCTTGGATCGAATAGACCAACTAAATGAATGCTAGAAATAAAAGGTAAAAAACCTGAATGGTATCGTTCAAGCATGTAGCCAGACCATATCTAGAAGAGAAAAACTATTCAAGAAGATAACTGAGATAGATCTATTTGGAAGCACCCAAAATTTATATTCAAATCATTGTTTTTAACCAAGCAAGAATTTGATGATCATGTTCATATCTATAAAAGACTATCATTTGAAAATTTCTATGGCATTCCTGAATATGGTGAACATGATGTGAAAAAATGGCTAGTTGTTTATTTGATTAAAAGCCAAGATATTCAAGAAGCATTGCACAACCTATCTATTGATCTAAGGGACTTGGAAACTGAATTATTCAATATAAAAATCTGGCATGAAATCAACGACGCGCCCATGAGGAGCTACATCGAAGAGTGGTTCAAAAAGGCTTTTGACAAGATTACCAATGAAGGGAAAATGACGCTTCACATGGTTTCCATAACCACCAAGAAAATACATAGAAAGACATCAACAACCAAATGACAAGGCATGGGACACCATCATAGTAAGTTGATAATGATCACATTCTTCTGTCTTTGTCGATGTCTTCATCCAGTTATTGTATCTCTTTAAATAGAAAGCTTTAATAGAGGACTGACAATTTTCTCTTTCTTCTTGCCAGGTCTTGTTGCTTTCCATCGCTGACTTTATTATTTCTACAAGCTTGATTTTTGTACATCTTTGCTTTGTAATTCGTAGGAGCCCCAATCCCAATCATTATGGAAAACACATTTATATTTCACAGAACATGTACTGAACTATATAATCGTTTACAAATTCCAAGACAACTATTTGGGAAAGATTCTCAAATGTATTTTGTAACCCAATTTATCTAAATATAAAATACTTGAGGTTTTTCTATGGTGATATTCAATGTTTGGTGTTTTTTTTTTTTTTTTTTTTTT
>ML784150.1:256496-271314 GCA_009831015.1 Picea engelmannii | reverse complement strand
GTACATGTTGGGGTCATGCTCCTATTTAATATTGTGCATATATTGCAACTTCCTATATTTAAGAATATGCTTCCACATACAAAATGTTAAGGCATATATTTTTTCTCTATCACTTATGGG
The DNA here is from genome assembly GCA_009831015.1 of Picea engelmannii. Classification (NCBI taxonomy): domain Eukaryota; kingdom Viridiplantae; phylum Streptophyta; class Pinopsida; order Pinales; family Pinaceae; genus Picea; species Picea engelmannii. The sequence continues at coordinate 271,194 of ML784150.1, read as the reverse complement.
TTTGAGCATAATTTGCGAGCCGAAAACACCCTTCAAAATGGAACATGGTTTACATTTGGACGACAAATAATCTATCAAGATACATTAATATGAATACATTTTAAAAAAATCTAAACAAAATCTCTTTAGACTTTAACCTGAATTTCTCAAGCTCCTGGATTGGTTGCGGGTTGTTGGGTTAGCAGACTTCTAGATCCTCATCTCCATATATATTGTCACATCATGAGCTCGATCGATCACTGTCCCTTTCAACACTTAGCCAATTAGCTCACCGCGGGGTCCTGACTTAGCACTATCATATTTTTATGCCTCATGTTTCGTGATATACATCTTGCACCCAACACTTTAGTGATATACATTTTGCACCCAACACTTCCGTGATTTACAATTTGAACCCCAACTCTTGGAACTCGCAAACTTCACTATACCCGGGTTCACAAAAGTTTCAAACCATTTATCTCTCTCTTGAATCCCCGCCCTTCCCAATGCACATTCATTATGCTTTTACTAGCGACAACTTAGCACATAAGTTCGCTTATTGGCATTAATAATAAAAAAATGCATTGAACCACAATTTACGGGAGTCCGACCGACCGTCGTTTCTTCTCACACCTAGCCAATTCTGTGACTGTCGATTCCTGGGTTGGCACAACTAAACTCTCATTCCCCATGTTCTGTGATATACATCTTGCACCCAAAACTTCCGTGATCTACAATTCCATACTTGGCCAACATTATGGTCGTCGGTCCCCGCTTTGGCGCTATTATAAATCTTGCACCCAAAAATTTTGTCATCTAAAATTATCTGATATACATCTTTCACCAAAAAATTTCATGGTCTACAATTCATCCATCTCACGAGCTTCACTCTACCCAGGTTCACAAATGTTTCAAAGCATTTATCGTTCCCTTCCATCCCCGCTACCTTCGCTCCCTTCCCAATGCACAGTGTTTATGCTTTTACTAGTGACAAATCAACACACATGTTTGAAAAAATTGGCATTAATAAGCGAAAACCTTGAGGAAATCTCTGATTAATATGCATTAAACAGCAATTTACGGGAGCCTGACAACCGCCCTTCCTTTCCATACTTAGCCAATTTTATGGCAGTGGGTTCCTAGCTTCACGCTATCAAACTCTCATTCCCTATGTTCTGTGATATACATCTTGCAACCAAACCTTCCGTGCTCTACAATTCCACCCTGCACTTGAACTCCCAAGCTTCACTCTACCTGGGTTCACAAAATGTTTCAAATCATTTATTGCTCCCTTCCATCCCCATCACCATCGCACCCTTCCCAATGCACATTAATGATTCTTTTCTTAGTGACAACTCACCACACAATTCCTAAAGGATTGGCATTAATAAGTGAAAAATTCGAGGATAGGTCCCATTAAAACTCATTAAACTGCGATTTATGCGAAAAACTCTAGGACACCTCCCATTAATATGCATTAAACCGTGATTTACGAGAGTCTGACCGAATGACCTTCCTTTCCATACTTAGCCAATTTTATACCTATGGGTTTCCGGGTTGGCGTTATCGAACTCTCATTTCCCGTCTTTCATGATATACATCTTGCACCCAAAACTTCTGTGATCTACAATTCCACCCCACACTCCTAGAACTCACAAGCTTTAAAATTTTCAAACCATTTATCGCTCACTTCCATCTCCGCCACCTTTGCTCCCTTCCCAATGAAGATTAATTATTCTTTCATTATTTATTAATAAGTGAATACCTCGAGAACATCTCCCATTAAAACGCATTAAACCGTGATTTACGTTAGATTATATTATCAGATATCTTCTTCACATGTTACGTTTCATATTACTTTATGGGAAGATTCCATTTCATACTAATTGCTTTGTTCCTACCATCTATTCCTGGGTAGATTATTTTTCAATAACTGTAAAGTAAGATATAAGTTATATATTAAATTACTCTTCAATGTAATTTCAATATAGCTTTTAATATTTACAATTTTCTTATCATTTCATTTCTAAATAACAATTGAACATACTTTTTTAATAAAAAAAATTCTTAGTTTTTTTTCATTTAATTTTACATATTTCAACTTTCATTTCATTATTGTTAAAGATATATTCTAATTACCCTTTACTTACCATACTATAAATTTCTATTTTTTTAATAATATTCCTCATCTCTCCCCATCTTCCAAAAATCATCATCATGAATAATTATAAGCTGCCAACTATCATCTCCATTCCCAAATCTACTTGGCAGGGAATAAGCTGGAAGAAATAGCTACTGCAACATGAAACAAATCAATTCACATGGGGGCTCGTTGACACTAACTCATGCCCATGTGGCTTTGATATAGCTACTTTATGGAGTTTCATAAGTGGTAGGAGTCATTGTGGATTATCTTGTAGTCTCATGTCCTTTTTATTCTTATGATTTTACGTGCATAGAAATATGGACTTGAAAATATCCCCAATGGAATTTATTAGGTTATCGAGTCTATTGAACCAAAAATATTTTAGGGCCTATAAATTTTTCACCACACAACTTTATTTATAAATCTAACACACCTTTACATTAAAATAACAACACCTTTTAAATTCGTAAACTAAAGTGTATCTGGATTCGTTATACTCCATGCTACATACGTTTCCCCACAAATCCATCCTTTACTAATTTGAAATTTGTAAAAACTTTGACTCTGTGAATGCATCCCACATATAGATATTTATTTTGAGCTTGTAAAACCTTTGACTCCATGAATCCATATCTTGTGGGAAATTTATGTTTTGTAAATTGCACAAATCCTTTTATGGGCATGACTTTGAATTCAATCTAGTTTGGAGTCCCCTCGTGTTCAAGATCCCACATAGATTTATTTCCATGTGTTTTAATCCTAAAAAATTGTTAATGTTTATGCCATTATTATAGTTCTTTGCAATTCAATAGATAATAGCAACATAAGAACAAGATCACTGAGAAATACACATCCACAAGAGACACAACATTTATCCTGGGAAACCCTCTAGGGGAATAAAACCTAGAAAAACTTCCTTAATATAAATAGCCAATATAATGCCAAGATATCTTATCCTAAAACAAAAAGTCCTCTCCCAAGATATGTGCCACTCTCTCTCTCCTTTGTCGGTAATAGATCAGAACTTGTCTCTCAAACTGAGCAAGTTATTCGTGTTCAAATGAGGCACTAGCCTCCTTTATTTATACAAGTTCTGGCATGTGTGATGTGTCTCTTCACTGGTAGGGACGACTTCTTCATCTAGGTGGGTAAACCCACCTTTATTATATTTCTGGGTCTTCTTATTAACTGTTGGGGCCGACTTCTTATTCTGCCTATTATATTTGTCTGTTGACCAATATGCAAAAGGGGATTTGGTCCTATTACAATATCTGACATGATCAATCCACAATGGGGATTGATCCTATAAATAAAATATCAATAATAATAAGAATACTCTTTGTAGTTACATTATTTCAACACTCCCCTTTAACAAGAAGGGTATTCTTTGACAGCATCATGCGAGAGAGAGAGGACAACATCATAAACAACATCAGGTAGGAGGACAACATCATCAATATCATCTTGGCTAGCATATCTATAAATCATCGGAAGTTTTCTTCATCAACAACATCATCATTCTCAAAGGAATGCCATCCTCATCTACATCAATATGTATTAGTATAAAAAATGATACATCATCATCATCACAGCACAAGGCGGGCCCATCATAGTACTAGACTGGCTCTATGTCACAACTGTTAAGCTGGTAGCTCAGTGCAAGTCACATATTGCTTTACGTCTAACAACTAGGTCAAAAGCAAGGTATACATCATCTTGCTTTACGTCTAACAACTAGGTCAGAAGCAAGGAACACATCATCATCTTGCTTTATGTCTAACAGCTAGGTCAAAAGCAAGGAACACATCATCATCTTGCTTTACGTCTAACATCTAGGTCTGAAGCAAGGAACAGATCATCATCTTTCTTTACGTCTAACAACGAGGTCAGAAGCAAGGAATTATCTTGCTTTATGTCTAACAACTAGGTTAGAAGCAAGGAACAAACATATCATCTTGCTTTACGTCTAACAACGAGGTCAGAAGCAAGGAACACATCATCGTCATGCTTTACGTTTAACAGCGAGGTCAAAAGTAATGACTCATCTTGCTTTACGTCTAACAGTGAGGTCAGAAGCAAGGATCACACACATCGTCATGCTTTACGTCTAACAACGAGGTCAGAAGAAATGACTCATCTTTCTTTACGTCTAACAGCAAGGTCAGAAGCAATGATCACACACACCATCATGCTTTACGTCTAACAACGAGGTCATAAGCAATGACTCATCTTACTTTACGTCTAACAACAAGGTCAGAAGCAAGGATCACACACATCATCATGCTTTACGTCTAACAATGAGGTCAGAAGCAATGGATCATCTTGCTTTACGTCTAACAATGAGGTTAGAAGCAAGGAACTATATATACTCCCCCTTTCAGGGAGGGTCCTTTCGGACTATACCAAGATTATCTCGAAAGTGTTAAAAATTTACACGAGATAGAGGTTTGGTCAACACATCAGCAACCTGTTCATCTGTGCTAATGTACTGGAGCTTCAAGGCTCCTCTCTGTACCATGTCATGGATGAAATGATAGTGGATCTCTATGTGCTTTGACCTGTCATGGAATATAGGATTCTCTGTCATCTTGATGCAGTTATGTTTGTCACATAGAATCACGTTTGCTCGCATCTCCAAGTAAAATAGGCCAATCAACAACTTTCGAAGCCATATAGCTTCGCAGCTAGCAGAACATGCGACAATGTACTCTGCTTCCGCTATGCTGAGAGAAATACTGGATTGCTTCCTACTCTTCCATGAGATCATGGATGATCCCAAACTGAAACAACATCTGGAAGTGCTTTTTCTGTCAGCAATGGTTCCTGCCCAATCTGAATTAGTGGATCCACTCAATGTGAAGTCATGATCTCCATCATAGCTGATACCATAGTCCATTGTACCTTTAAGCTACCTCATCACATGTTTTGCAGCCACTAGATGAACACATCTGGGCTCTACCAGAAACTGAATCAAGGTGTTCACGAAAAAACAAATGTTTGGTCTGGTGTTCATCAGGTATATCAATGATCCAATAATCTGTCTGTACAGTGTGGCATCAATCAAATCTGACGAAGTATCGACCAACAACTTCATCTTCGTTTCCATGGGTGTATACATGGACTTACATTCCAGCATGTCGAATCTCTTTAAGATTTTGACCGTGTACTTCCCTTGGTTAAGGAAGATCCTCTCAGGATTCTTCCATACCTCAAGACTTAAGAAATAATGCATTAGGCCAAGGTCTTTCATTTCAAATTCTGAGGAAAGTCTCTTTTTACATTCAATTCTTCTCCAGTTAAGAATAAGTCATCCACATATAGTAGTAAGATTATTGGCTCATTATCCATAATTTTGAAGTAGAGATTTGAGTCTATACGGCCATACCAAGCTCTAGGATATTGCTTCAATTCGTATAAGGCTTTCTTCAATCTGCAGACATGAGACTTCCTGTCTTCAACCTCAAATCCTTGAGGTTGCTCTATATACACTTCCTCTTCGATGACACCGTTTAGGAAAGCTGTCTTCACATCCATCTGGTGCAGCTTCCACTTCATCTTAGCTGCAAGAGCTATGATGGTCCTGATCAAAGTGTACTTGGCCACAGGAGCGAATGTCTCTTCATAGTCAATGCCTTCCTTCTGGGAAAAACCACGAGCAACAAATCTTGTTTTATACTTCTCAATACTTCCATCAACAACATGTTTTATTTTGAAGAGCCATCTGTAGGATACCCCATCTTTATTCCTTCAGTCTGGGAACTATTTCCCATACTTCATTCTTCATTATGGGTTGGTATTCCTCTATCATGGCATCTGCCCATTCTTTTCTCTGAATGGCTTCTTCAAAGTAGGTAGGCTCCTTTTCTAGGAGATCACACAGCAAAGCTGTATAACTGGAGAATGGATTTGGTATTTTCACCTGTCTCGTAGTTCCTTGGGGAACATCATACTTCTCTCCATCTTGAATAAGCTCTCTAGCCCAAGCTGGCTTTATTTTATGGAGGATTGTCATTTGAGGAGGTTCTTTCACTTCTACTATGTCATGGTCTTCTAGAAGTTCCTCATCAGGTTCTGCAGCTCTGGAAACCTCCCTCATAGAAGTATTGGGGATTACGGGTTCCTCTTCACATACCTCTTCAAGCTGGCATATTTTAGATTTCTTGAGTGTTGCATCTTCATCAAAGGCCACATCCCTGCTGATCTCAATGTGATGTTGACCCGGTATATATATATTCTGAAGGTCTTGGAGACCTTACAATATCCCACAAATATTCCCTTCTTTCTTGAAGGGTCCAACTTGCTTCTCTTTTCTTTAGGTATATGAATAAACACTGGACAACCAAATATGGATTATCTTTGGCTTCTTTCCAGTGAACATCTCTTCTGGTGTCTTGATCCCAAGTGTGCTATGGGATAATCAGTTCTGCACATAAACAACTGCCATTGTTGCTTCTGCCCATAAGCATGTAGGAATATCTTGATCTTCACAGCTTCCATCATGATTCTGTTCTTCCGTTCAGCTACACCGTTCTGAGTATCTTAATCTTCCTTTTAGAAAGGTTCTCTATCAAGGCTTGAATTCCTTGACCTTGCTGAACACTTCAAATATATCCAGGTCTTACGATAATAATCATCAATGAATGATACATAGTATACATACCCGCTAATGGAGGATGATGGCATTGGGCCACACACATCTGAATGAATGAGTTCTAGGACTCCTTCTGCCTTGTTGTCCCTCTTCAGAAATGGGTTCTTGGTGTTCTTCCCTTGTGCACATCCATTGCATATGCCTTCATAGTCACCTTTGAGTTCTAGTAAACTTGTGACTGCTTTGCATATGTATGATAACACCTTGTAGTTGAAGTGAGCTAATATTCTATGCCAATATTCTTCAATGGCATGGGTCATGGCAGCTTCTGAGTGACCCTTTAGCTTATGAAAGCTACCTTCTTCTCTTCCAATGATGATTGCTTCATCTATGGTCTCTTCTTTATCACGTTGCCTTCTGCAACCTTCACCATAGCTTCCTCAGAGTTATTACATGTGACTTGGAGCAAGGTCAACAAAACAACAAGCAAGAATAATATACCTCTAATAATATAAATCAATAGAACTAACAATCATCCCAGTAGTTCATTTAGAGCTATCACTTATAATTTATCTGAAGCAAAGATTAAAGCTAAGGAATACAATACAAAATGAGGTCAACACTCTTATAGTGTTGTGACCAAGAATTCTTCCATGGCAACCTAAAACTAACACACAAGGTTTCTCCTAGAGGAGATGTTAGTTGTAACAGGCAAAGCATATACCTCTATGTGCTCACATGCCATCAGGTATAATACTTTACAAAGACTACTATCTCAACTATATTCATCAATTTTCCATGTGTACCTTTGAATCTTATCAACTTGATTTAATCAAACCTAGAGCCTTGTCTTCAAGAATGAGTGCTTTCTTTTCTTCCAGGTCTTCTTGACTCAAGTGACGAGTGCTTTCTTCAACCTGTCTTCTGTACTGAGACAATACACTATCTCGACAAAAGGTTAGGTTAGAGGATAAGCTCTATGATCAACTTTTAATCCTTCTAATAATTTGATCACAGCTTCAACATGCAACACTAATAATGTCATGACAAATATATGCATATTAGAATAATCACACCTGGGTTGCATCATTCCTCTGAATGTGTTGGATCTTGAGATCCTTCTAGATCTATGACAAGAGATCCCTTCTCCTGCAAATACTCTGTAGGGTTTAACCATTAAACATATGTGAGTACATACCTCTGATGACATTTGCAGGTTGTGGCTCCATCTAGTAGCAACGATAATCATTACCAACTCTTAATAAAACTTCAATGGTGATTGAAACTAGTCTTACGGCTGCAACTGCAACTGGTTTTGAAACTACAACTACAACTTAGGGTTTTATGAGAAAACCCTAATTTTTCAAACTTCAAGTTTTGAAATTCTGATCCAGGGAATATATGCACTGGGCTGAGGCGAGTATGCTGGTGTAGTCGGAATTTCAAAAATCTAACTTTTACCCCCCTCAAACTTGATCTGCGGATTTCTGGACTAGTGCTTCTGGTTTTTTTGGTACTTCTGGTACTTCTGGTACTCTGGTTTTCTGGTACTTTGTGAAACCAGGGTTTCACTTTTCGGGAGATCTAGCCACTGAAAAGGTGCACTGATGGTGCCAAAATGATCCTTGGGGGAGGACACAACTTTCTAGGTGGTTTTGGTGTTGAAAAGCTTCACTTTTGCAAAACCCTAATTTTTAGGTACGGTAACAGTGACGTTTTTCCTCTTGTGAAATATGCTTCCTTCAAGTTGGCTCTGATACCATGTTAATGTTTATGCCATTATTATAGTTCTTTGCAATTCAATAGATAATAGAAACATAAGAACAAGATCACTGAGAAATACACATCCACAAGAGACACAACATTTATCCTGGGAAACCCTCTAGGGGAAGAAAACCCAACAAAACTTCCTTAATATAAATAGCCAATATAATGCCAAGAGATATTATGCTAAAACATAAAGTACTCTCCCAAGATATGCACCACTCTCTCACTCATTTGCCGGTAACAGATCAGAAATTGTCTCTCAAACTGAGCAAGTTAGTCGTGTTCAAATGAGGCGCTAGCCTCCTTTATTTATACAAGTTCTGGCACGTGTGAAGTGTCTCTTCACTGGAAGGGCCAACTTCTTCATCTGGGTGGGTAAACCCACCTTTATTATATTTCTGGGTCTTCTTATTAACTGTTGAGGCCAACTTATTATTCTGCCTATTATAATTGTCTGTTGACCAATCTGCAAAAGGGGATTTGTTCCTATTACAATATTTGACATGATCAATCCATAATGGGGATTGATCCTATAAATAAAATATCAATAATAATAAGAATACTCTTTGCAGTTACATTATTTCAACAAAAACACCCTAATTTTATCCCAAATTAAAGCCAATGGTTTGTGTGGCAAGGGTAACAGAAAATCTAACACAAGACCTCATTCAATTCCTAAAGGTTGAATATTTTTTTAGGATCTTCATTTGATCCCCCATCCATGTGCCCATATTTTCTACAATGTTTTTTAGTTGTTTCTATTAAAACTCTTTCGGGATGTCTAGTACAACAATTTTTGTAAGGGAAATAACATTTAACAATTTAATTTTGCATGATTGTTGAATATTCAACCTAATTTTGCATTTCACTAATTTTGCATGATTGTTTGTAATTATAAAGTTAGAGTTGCCCCCCTAACTTTCTGCAAAAAGCACCAAGTAGTAGCAGAAATGTTTTTGTACAAGATGAGGAACATGAAGCCGATAATGAAGATCAAGTTAATGATCCCATGGAAGTAGATGAAAATAATAACATAGTTCAAGATGATGGGACACATCAAATGATCCAAGACTTATTCAGTCATCTAGATGAGGATCATGGCGACAATAGTGATGGTATTTATGATGAACCTATGATTGGAAAGCCAAATAAACGACTTTATAAAGGTTTAAGAGAAAATCTTCTCTCCACTACATTGTTGTTGGTGAACTTAAAGGTTATGAATCATTTGTCAAACACTTGTATGGAATAAATCCTAAGGTATGTAATATGTTTCATCACATCTACATAAAGGTTGAATTTTCCCCCTTTTTTGTGTTAATTAATGTGTAAAATAAAAATTCAATATTTACAATTACTATTCTTTACATTAACTAGTTATTTTTTATGTTTTGTATTGTTAGGTGAATTTTTGTTACCCTCATCAAATATTTTACCTCGCACATATCGAGATTTACATGCCATTATGAAATACATTGGAATGGAGTATCAAAGTATAGATGCATGTCTTGATGATCATATTATATATTATGGACAACATGAGTCGAAAACAAAATGTCTGGTATGTGGTATCAGTAGATATCGAACCAATCAAATAACAAAAATGGTGCCTAGAAAGGTTCTCCGACATATTCCCATAATTCCACGTTTGTAGTGACTGTTCATCTACCAAATCATAGCACAATTTATGGATTACCATGCATGAAAGAGAATTGAAGATGACGTTCTTCGAATGCCTGCAGATAGTTATGCATTTAGGAAAATTGCTGCAAAATGGCCAAAATTTACAGATGAACCTTGTAATGTTAGGCTTTAATTAGCAACTGACGGTGTTAATCCATTTGGAGAGCTTCAGTCTGTTTACTCAGTGTGGCCTATTTGTGTTATCAAAAATAACATTCCTCCTTGAATGTCAATAAAGAGGGAGCACATAATGTTGGCAATGATTTTTCCAGGTATTTGTTTACATTAATTTTTCGAACGTAAATTTTTCATTTGTCCCTTTTTTGCATAATACATTTTATTTATTTATTTACGTATATATATATATATATATATATATATATATATATATATATATATATATATATACCATGGTGGTAATTTCTTGTAATTTCAAACAATTAGGTAAGTACCAAGTTAAATATATGAATGTGTATATCGAGCCTCTTATCGACGAGCTACTAAAGTTATGAGAGGGAATCACTATGTATGACATCTGTAAACCAATTGGGAAAAAGAGATTTCAATGTTGTGGAATACTTTTATGGACAATTCATGATGCCCCGGGACTAACACATTTTTTTGGTAAGTAACATTCCATATAATTAATTGAAGATATCATGCACGTTGTTTAAATAATCCTTTCGTATATTAATAATTCACAGTAATCCATCTGTTGAAGGTCTTCAAACAAAGGGTAAATTTACATGTCTATTTTGTGGTCCTAAGATGAAATATCATCGGTCAAAAAGTTTAGGAAAGGAGGTGTTTGATGAGTATAGAAACTTCCTCTATAATAGCCATAAGTATTTTACTACTGGAAAATATATTTTCAATGGGAAACGAGAGATTGGACTAAAACCATAAATAATGACACCTCTCGTATGGAAGTTGGCATATGACAGAATTAATCCTCGAGGCATGCATTTTGTTTATGTATCGTAAATGGTATCATGTTTTGAAATTTTATTTTAATTATTCAATTTATTTACAACATTTGATAAATAGTGTTCTAATTTTTTTTATGCTTCATCAATGTTGTGCTCGTGAAGGTAGTAATAATGGGCTTCAATTCATGAGGTTTCCTTACTATGAGGAGATAAAAATAGTTCATTTGTTTGATACAATGCATATCAGGAAGAATGTGACATGAACATTATGGCGAATCATAGATGGCAGGAGGGATAAAGAAAAAATTATCAAATTTTGTAATGACATTCAGGAAGCCAATCATGCAATCCAAAGTGTGATCCGATAAAATAGAAATGGAGACAAAAATAACCTTCCATGGTTGTTAATAGAGAAACAAAGCAATGGTGTAAAAGAGGTCATTTAAATAATTAAATTTCCCACAGGTTTTTGTCCAAACATGAAAAATATCTTAACGAAAAAGGTGAATTTGGTGGGGTAAAAACACATGATTTCCATACCCTCATGAAGGTAATTCATAATTTTAGTATTCATATTTATATATTGGTCATATATATATTTTTAGATTTTTATTTTTTTTGTCTAGTTTTGAAACAAGTAACGATTCGTTTTTATTGTTACAGTATATTCTACCTCTATCTCTCCCAAACGACTTTGACAATAACGTCAAAAAATTTATCAATGATATTGGAAAATACATGAGGTAAGTAGTTGCAATATATACGCAAAAAACAATTCATTTTTTTGTTGTACTTAATGACATGTGTTTTACCTGTAATGTAATATGTATTATGTTTTGTTGAAACATGTTATTTTCTTATGCCATGATCTATATATGGTTGTCATTGAAAGAAATCCATGAAGATGATATAAGGTAATTGAAGAGAGAAATTCCTCGGCTAATGTGTGAAATGCAAAAGTATCTACCTCCATCATTTTTCAATGCACAAGAACACTACCTCATACACCAAGTTTAGGAGTTTGAAATGTGTGGACCTATACACACAAGGTCAATGGGGATAGTGGAGAGGCAGTTGAAATCATTGAAGGCTTTGGTTAGACAAAGAGCATGTCTTGAGGGTTCTATGGTGGAGGGATATATTGTATATGACTCCATGGTGTATATTAGCCACTATCTTCCTAAATTAGTAGCGCAAGCTATGCATGCAGTGGATTGCATTTGGGATGTGAACTCCATCAAAAAATTTGAAGGGGAGCAATTGTTGGGGAAAGGTACAATGAAGAAAGTGAGAGGTAATTAAATTGTGGATATTTGTAATAAATATAAATTTTGATTTTTTTGTGTATATGATCATACTCATTTAATATTTATTCTTTCATCATTTATTAATATTTACCATGGTTATAACTAATATTTAATATTGGTGATTTGTGATTTTTTTATCGATCAATTGCTCAAGATTGGGATGCACTACATTTATACATTGGAAACAATCTTGACTGGATGAAGGTACTAATTGATAGATGTAAACAATGTTATGGCGGTAGGTTATCATGGAAAGAACTGTATGAATTGGTTAGAGAAGCTCATTGTAATGGAGATTTTGATGTTACGCAGAGGGAAATAGATTGATCATATTGTTTGAAAGATGGAAAGACAAACAAATTCACCCATTTTATTCAGTTATTTTATATTATATTATAGTAATGTGACTGTAGGTGTGTTTTTTTCATATTATACTTTCCAAGTTATATAAATTTGTTTATTATTAATTGACAAAGCATCTTTTACATGTCTAGCATATTGCATATTATAGTGGTGCAATGGTCGTAAATTCCGCATCAAAGAGTTGGATGAAACCAGGAAAAATTTTGATACTGGGATAACTGCAGTATTCCAGGTCACTAATGTTTCCTCTAGTAGTGACAAACGTCCTCGAGAATCTAAAAATAGATACTATGGGTATTTGAATGATATAATTGAGTGTGACTTTAATCCCTTCAAATTAGTTTTGTTCGATGTCAAATGGTATAGGTTACGAATGCATGAACATGATGAGGAAATGATTTTTTATTCAACATGCCAACAAATTTCCGATGATTAAAACAATATTTTCTGAAAAAGCAAATGACCACTATATTTTTCCAAGTCAATGTGAACAAGTATTTTACTCAAGGGTTCTAGGTAAGAGGGATTGGTCATTTTTTGTTAGATATGATCCAAGAGGAAGGCTAATAAATTATTTTGTAGATGAAGAAGATGATATTGAAGAAGAATATGACATAGATCTAGAGTAGGAAGAATATGGGTCGATAGATGAAGAAGATGAAGAAGATGAACCAGGCGTAGGAGACAATGTGCTAGTTCTTGATGTTGATATCGATGAAGTTATGCTCGAAAATGACATTGATGAGGATGATGATATCATCAATACTTTCAACATTGTTTCTGAACCAAATTTTGATACATATGTCGAGTTGGATGATCAAGAAGAAGATACAAAAGAGGATGATACATATGTTGCATTGGATGAGGTACATAACTAGATATTTTAATTTGTATGAATTATTCTCTTTAAATAATTTTTTATGTGGCTTAATTACATGGCTTTAAGTTTATTTCATTTTTTGATATCCTATGCTACATGTTGTTAATTGTTTTTGTAATGAATGTTAAGAATTGAATACTTATGGGAGGGTTGTTCAAGAAAAGTTCCAATTGTTTTACAATTGATCAAAAAATATTTACAAACCAAACTAAACTAAATTAACCTATAAACCAACCTTAATTAATTACAGTAATACTCAGACTCGTGATACAAAGAAGAACAATGATCAAAAGAGGAATGAGGGAATAGAGATAAATATCTAAACTAAATGAGACTATAATTATGAATTCATGCACACGTGCATGAATTGTTATAAAACATCGGAATTAATTAATGAAGATATTTTTGTAATGGAGGTTAGGTCATGAAAAGGGGTCAAAGAAGACATGTTTGTGTGAGAATTGAAAAGGAAAAGGTGACCAAAGAGAAGACCAATTATATATAGGCACATGACCAGTTTTGATTACTACAATAAGTGTTTATTCTCGTCGACCCCGCAAAGTGACCAGTTAATGGGGCCAATGTTGAAATTTTTTCAAAATTTTATTGTAGCCATTGAAATTTGACATGGTTGCACTAGATGCATACCTTGAAGGTATGGGAGGGTTTCAAGACTCAAATATTACTCATATTATACCCACATAAGAGAATGGTCTGTAACTGGGTGGCTAATAAGTGGAATATGGTCAATATCTTAGATGAGAGAAAAAACCAAAGATAAGATCAAATAACTGAGGAAGCTTGTTCAATTGTTTGAGTACTTGTCTATCGAGTATGTTAAGCCCTAATATTGGCTCATTACCACTTAATTGGGGCATACTAGATTAGTAATGTTATTTTATTTATGTCAGCTTTATGCCATTAGTTGTAATTTAGATTAGTAATGTTATTTTATTTATGTCAGCTTTAGGCCATTAAACCTCCTAGTCTCCTATATATACCAAGGAGACATTTTCATTTTGAATCATCTTGGACTTGAAAATTTAAGTGGGG